>LR753637.1:58666-180816 GCA_902729485.2 Mus minutoides | reverse complement strand
GCTGCCTCTATAGAGATAATACAAACACTCACACTTTCACTAAAACCTTTGAGTAAGCAAAATCTACAGGCGGATTGACATTCCAGGCTGGCTGCAGCAAATTCACTCCCTTAACTCACATTTCAAAACAATTTAAAATAAATAATCTCACCCTACAGGGTAATGGTTCTGTTTTTACAAATCTCGAATTCCAAAGGGAGGGATTTCTTGGAGTCAGACTTCTTCCTTCTGCACATTTGAACTCAAGATACAATCTGGGGAGATGGGAAGGGGGGAAATGGGGAGTCAAGAAAGTTGATCTGGTGCCCCTTTAGCTAAGGAAATCAACTGTCAGACTGTAGAATTCTACAGTGTGAATTCTGAAAGAGACTCTCAGGGCAGTTTGTTGTGATCCGAGATTATAACTTTCATCCTTTTGGGTTGCTTCTATTTTCCTCCAATCAGAGTGTGCAGGCTCTAGCTCCACAGAGAGTGATGAGAGTGTGGAGAATCATTAGAGACATGGCCACCCAACACACAGGTGCTCTCCCGGAGAGTCCCTATATAAGAAGGGGCTCCGAGGCTATAACTGACAGGACCTACGGAGATGAGGCTCTCCGTCCCTCATAACATCACACCTGTGGAGTGGAGGAGAAGATCTGTGGATTTTATTCTCTTACAAAATCTATGTTCCTAAAGGCTTAGAGAGCTGCTTGCTTTTGAAGCAGGGTCTTGCTGTGGAACCCAGACTCATCTTTACCTTAAAATTTTCCCATCTTCCTCCTACACATGCATGGCTATACCTTGCTTAGAAAAGTCACCCCCAAAAGGATATATTTAAGAACAGTTTGGGGTTTAGAACACAGCCTATTTATGGATAAGTGAATCACTTAAAATAATCATGATTACTAAATATCTTACAGATGATACATTAGATGTGGCCATTAAAACAAATTATTTGAATTTAGTAGCCTCTTTTCTTCTCCTGATTGGCATTTTCACTAAACAAAATAAGGAAATTACACACACAGACACACACACACACACACACACACACACACACACATATACATATGTAGAGATAAATGGTACAGTGGTAATAAATATGCTTTGTGATTTTAAATGCTATAAGAGAAGTTTGTGTGTGTGAGAAAAAGGAAGGAAAGGATTAATAAGAAGAAAGATGCCAAGGAGGAGCTGCGCTTGGAGCAGTGAATACGATTGGGACAGGACTGGCTTAGGGAAGGTAGTGTGGGAATGACGGGACGCCCATGTGAGCAACAGAGAGAAGGGGTTAGAGAGACAACTGAGAAGCACCATCTTTAGGGGCACCAGGCATTCATGTGGAGCATGGACATGGGGGGGGGGGGGGTTTAAAGATGTAACCAAGTAAAGGTCACTGGATTTGGAAGCCAGAGTTTAAGGTCGGATAGGCTGGGCCAACAGATATGGAAACTCCTGTATGTGGCCTCAGAGTTCGGGCTGCTTAGGCAGGGAATCAAGACTGCTAACGATTTCCCAGCAAAGAATGGCACCAGAAGGCTTCCGTGGGGATGTGCAAGAGAGGAGACGAACTGAAGACAGCAGCAGTGGGAGCCTGGTGGAGAGCCCTAGTTAATGAATGACTTCCAGAATCAGGACAGTGGCAGGAGCAACAGAAAGAAAGACTCTCGTAGTTAGGCCTTCTTCAAGAATGTCTGACTGGCAGAGAAATGAAATATTCTCCCCGAGCTACTTAGAATCTCTCTATGTGTATCAAGAATTATCTGTGGTCATATGAAAACACAAAGTGTTTGAAGAAGTGCCATTTACCATTCATGGTGGGTTAACAGGGGGTCTTGAGGTCTTGTATAGGTCTGAGTCCATTTCAAATCCATCTCTTTGCATCAGAATAGTGCCCTATCCTACCCTCAATAAGAAATACTCACTGTGAAAACTGTTCATAAAGAGGAGAAAAAAGATCAAACTAGAGAGTTAACACTCGAAGCACTTCACACATATTCATGTGAAATAACATATGCCAAGCCCATCCTTTCTCTACTTGTCTCCTCATTTCCCCCAAAGCATGCCTGGGATTACCGAGACAGGCCGTCATCTCTCCAGCACCCCATTATAGGACCCTACCTCCCGAACTTTATAATCCCATTGCTCTGAGCTCGGTTCAAGGCCAGCAGTCCACACTTTACACGACTTAAAAATAGACAGCAGCTGGATAAGACATGGCGCTATGGAAACCCAGCCAGGAAGCAGCTGTGCAGTGCCCAGAAAATGTCCTCCATCAAATGAGATACTACCCAGATCCCAGCTGGGAGTTCCACTGCTGCTTTGGGGTTACGGATTGTTTATTTTTGCTTTTTGGCTCAGATCTTTCATTCCTGTCCCTGTCTCCTCTTGAGTCTCCTCCCTTTTTCTCTTTCTCTATCTTGGCAGTTAGAAGCCTACTCTGTGTATGCCTAGGCCCTAGCTTCTAATGCCACCATCTAAAAATACATCTTGCCGCGACACACTTTGTCTCCTCTAGGTGGCCCATTTAAAAAATGACACCAAAGCAACGTAGCATATGAACACTGTCCTTTGATGCACTCAGCCTGTATATTAAAGACTCAGAAATAAAGTTATCACAATTTACAGGAAAAAAATTAATACACACGAGTGGCTCAAATGGCATTTCTAGCCTTTGTGTGTGTGTGTGCTGTTATATAATCAGACATAATTGTCTGCACATGTTTGTTACACTATCTCAGAAATGATTTCCAGCCCACCAGATGCAGAAGGGTCAATACTGGAAGTCTCCTCCCACCCCCACAAAGCACTGCTTACTATAGAATTGCAGGTAGGGATTAAAAATATGCCAAATAAGAAACTGTCAGACCCACTTTGTACTGACTCATAAGGACTTCCTTCAGGTTTTTTTTTTTTTCCCAGACAGCTGTATTTTTGTTCCCACTTCTTATACATTCTTCATATTCTTCTCTTTCATTTAATGTACAAAATCATTTCTGGAGAAGTCTAGTATCTCATAAACGCTTAGCCATACACAGATACAAGTGCACTTAATTCTCTAGCCAGCCAGCTTCTTCCTTCATTCTTTGAGAAGCCCTTGTGCTCTCCTAAGCAGGGTGCCCAGCATGCCAACACTAATACAATAATTACAATGATGACTGTTATCATAGGCACAGTATGGAGAGAATCCCCTCTCTGGACCTTTCTAGAAAATGGCATGACTGTTGAAAGTATGTTCAACAAGACAGGCTGACCTTGCCTTCCTTCGCAAAGACAGAACGGTAGTTAAGATATGAACTCAGGCGAGATTCTGCCTGAAAATAGGAGAGAGAGAATTCTTAACTGTAAGCAGCAATAGATGTCACCCCAAAAAAACTACTACCTAGTGACTGACTTACTTTTACCATGTCCTTACCAAGGTACTAGCCAAGCCATGTATGAGGCTCTCGAATGATGTGAAACCTTCAGTTTTAGAGAGGGACCAGAAATCCACTTCTCTGATGCCTCTACTTCAGTGAACAAATCCTGTCCTATTCAGACTGTTCCTGATGAAGCTGATTCCTCTCTGAGAGGGCCAAATCAAAACTGTTAAGTATCACCTACTCTTTCTCTTTTATGGGATAAGAATTCTTCTTTATGTGTGTGTGCAGTTTGTGTATGTGCTGGTGTGGGATGTGCATGTTGGTATGTGTACAAGTGTCTGTGTATGGTGAGGCCAAAGGTTAAAGTCCAGAACCTTTCTCCATTGATTTTCCCTTCGTTTCTTAAGACTAAGTCTCTATCACTGGCTAAAGAGCTCTAGGGGCCTCCTCCCTGTCTCTGCTTCCCCAGGGATGGGTTTATGGATGTGTGGCCAGATGACTTTTTACATGGGCACTATGAATACAACCTTAGATGTTCGTGCTCATATAGCAGGCACTTTCCTGATGGAGCCATGAGTCCTACCTTCCTTATTTCTAAAATAATTATTCTTCATCTGATGAGATAGTTGTTCTTCTCTTGAGTCTTTCCAGATCTGTCATAATTGGGTAGGATAAGACTCAATGTGGAGTTGAAGGGGCCACCTCCCACAGCCTTGCAGACATTGTGCTTCAATTAGAATAGACTAGAGTCTCATTATTAAATCATGGCTATATTGCCTTCCTTACACTCCCTAACTAATTTTAACAATACCAACAGCAACAAACAATAACATGGCTCGCCATCAACCAACCGAAGCTCAGCTTTCTTCAGCCATGCCAAGCCGGTCATCCTACTGGAGTCTCCTATGACCCCTAAAAGCCTGGAAAACACCCCTGAACTAAAGAACAACCTCCTTTTCCAGGCTTCCCTCATGTCCCAGCTTGCTGTCATCACTACTGAGATAGCAGACGGCTGATCTGAGAAATCAAGTTGGATTGCTGTCCCGAATCTACACTTGGTTCTCCTTGTGTCTGTCTGATCGATTTCACTCTGTACGACATAGCTTGTCGCTATGAATTTTCATGCTAGTCAGGAGCCGCCAGCGCACCCAAGAACAAGTGGAAGACGGTCTGCACCCCCTCCCTGTCCCTTCAACATACTAGGCCTTGGTGTCAATTTTTAAAAATCATCTATTGGCAGATTGGGAAAGGGGTGTTTTATTCTTATGGTCATAGACCTGAATGTAATGAATTTGGGCCACTGGTTTTCTTCTCCAGGTACCCTGGTCCCAGCCTGTGGTGACATTTCCTACCACTGTTGTACTAGGTGTCACCTGTTTAGCAGCTCCTCTCAGCTGAACGCATGTGGCCGCAGGTGCCATGCAAACACTGATTGCGTGTGACAGTCCTAGACGCCAGCTGCCTGCATGAAGCCTGCCCAATCGCTACGTTCTTTCTTGGGGAGGATGCTGCCGATGGCATGACCGATAAAGAAACAAGAAACTAGGTGACTGTGAAGCTAAGACGAGTCCTACTAAGAGGCATTCTGGGCCCTGTGGCTTTGAAATAATTGACAGTGATAGAATAGAAACAAAGGGTTGGGGGAGCCTTGTTTGCTTACACTGATGCCCTGCGGACTGTACATCTGACTGGCTGCGAGTCCGTCACTGTATCCTCCTGTCTGGCTGATAACATGGCGAAGGGTATCCACCTAGACAGAGGAACAACAACAGAGAGGCAAATTAGTCAGAGAGAGAAAGGGACACAGCACATCATCTTCTTACAGGCTACGGATAGGACATGACACACAGTGAAGCAATCATTTTGAAGATGCTCTTCCTGGGGGAAAGTCCTAAGGACGCGGCTGGGACTCCCCCGGATACCAAGTCCATTGTCACTTATGAGTTCAGTAAAAATAATAAAAGAAACTTGAAACTGAGACAGATTGCACAATGCTGTGTGAGGGGACAGGGAGCTGTGGAGCTATAGGGAATGGAGGCATGAGGACAGAAGCGTCTCCTTCCCCTACTTTTCTTCCCTATAGATTATCCCATGCAACTAGAGTCAAGGTATTTCTTTAGTCTTGGACAGCCATGTCATAGAGAGAGGGAACTGGGATAAAGACCCAAGTTTTTTTGTTTGTTTGTTTTTGTTTTTTGTTTTTTAAATCAGGATTTTGATGATGGTAAGTCATTTAGTCACATGAGCAAAGCCTGCCTGCATCACCTCAAATTTGACTCTAGGCAAGTGCTTCCTATACAAGGGGCTGAGTCACCAGCCAGCTGTCTATTCCAGGCATGTAATGTTTTCTGTTCCACGTGTCAGATAGGTAGATGTGGCTCCTATCTTCCCAAGTCATTGTGACCCAGAGCATATGACTTCAATCTCTCAGACCACGCTTCATGCTGAGATAGCAGGATGGCTTCCTGAGGTATCTGTCTTGAAGGTGGATGGTTACACTAAGAAGCACAGAGGTTTGGCACATGACTTGATTTTTGGGTCCATATATGGTCTTATCATCAGAAACTCGAGTCCATTGACCTCAAGGTGACTAGGTATATGTGTCAAGTCAAGCTGGCTTTGGTAATTTGAAAACTTAAGATGAAAGCAGGGGATCTAATGCATCTGCCTGACCCACCCTGGATGACTTCTTGATGTTAGCAAATCCTGAAGATGGGACATCAACAGATGAGAGGGAGACGCGGAAGAGATAACGGGCTGAAATTCCTTTTCCTCTGATGAATAACGGAGACGCCAGTTCCCCCCAGCTCACAGGCCTCCTTCACCTCATTCCGTGTTTGTTCCTTTCCTACCTTCCTAGTGTGACTGACAAGCCAGAGCCAAAGCATGGTCACCATCCCCTATGATAATGGTTGTCTTTGTTCTGTTTCAGTGTACTCTGATTTGGTTTGACTGCTGCCTGTCTGCCTTTCCCTTCCTTTCTTTTTCCTTCTATCTGTCCAGACAGGAGCAGGACGCCGAGAAGACTGAAGGCTCCAGCACTCTACTGAATTCACCTGGTGGCGTATTGGCTGGGTCCCTACCTGTGATTGCACGTTGGCTCCGACCTGGGCCCCTTGGTAAGAGTCCCCATTGAGTGACTGCACGCTCATGAACAGATCTCCAGAGTTTGACATGTTAAAAGAACTGGAAGAACCTGGAAAGGAAAGAGTGAAGGCACCTGAATCACAGAAAGGAAAAGGACCAACCCGCAACCAACAGCCAAGAGGAGAACGACATGCAAAGCAATGCCCCCAAATCAAATGTAAGACAAAAAACGGCATCCACAGAGCCTGGTTAGTAGCACGAAGAACAGAGCAAGCAAGAGGGTGCACGCTGTTGCTGTTACATGAACTGATCCCTCGCTCCAAGTTGTCATGAAGACTGCTTTCGGCTAGCGATTTTAAGCTGAAAGGGGGTGGGGGGGAGCTGTATTCTAGCGCCATCTACTTAGGAGTTTTCTTTCATGCCTCTAATAGTCTAGGGTTGGCCATGAGGCCAAAAGGATAAAGACTATGGTCACCAATACTGGTTGGCCGATGATATTTCAGCCACCACCATAGAGCATCTGGGTACCTTTTTCTGGATTCTAAATATGCTTTGCTGAATTCATCTTGCACATTGGGGGCATCACACAGGAGGAGAGTACATAGAGGCAATGGCTCCTGCAGTGTATAGATACTCTCCATTTCTAGAAACAGGAAACCTCAAAGACTGCAGGATTATGGTGAGAATGGCCCAGTCTTCCTACCAGTTGCCAGAGCACAGAAAGACGAAGCAGAACCCTGGCCCAGAATTTTCAAGCATGCATGAAGTGCCCTCTAGGAATTTTTAAAATCAGCCTCCAGAAGGAGAGTGTAGCATGGCCTTTCACCTGCCAGAGATGGAAGTTCCATCTGGTTGGCCTTAGATCCATCCACACAGGCTCCCATGGGATGAACCTAGCCCAAGCTTACCCTCAACACCAGGGCTTATGAAGCTAATTAGAGCTCTGAAATCGGCGGGCAGCTCAGCGCATAGAAAAGAAAGCTCAGCGTGCAAGGTTTGGTTAAAAACATGACATTAGCCTGGTAAAGGAGAGACCTCAGGGACCCAGGTCAGTTGCACTCTGTGACTTCTAACCCTGTGATCTTTCTTGCCCTGAGATTCTTCTGACAGCCACCACCAACAGGGAGTCACCCAGCCTCCTGTTTGATGCGTTCTATCTCTTCTCCACAAGAGAGCTGTCTATCCGCAGCCAGGAAGAGGAGAAGACCTTTGTTCACCCCCAGAGAACAGCCACTTAATAGGCACTGTGTTCTCCACCCTGCCGTGGCACTTGATATACAACTGTCTACTGTGTCATCACATGTCAACAGCAAGAGCCATTTAGAGGAACCAGGTGTTTGGAATCTTGGCAACAACCCCAAGTTAAGAACTGTCTCCATTTTCCTGTGTTCTGGGGAGTTTGCATCCTCATGCAAGAAGCTCTGTAACTATATTTCTCCATATGCTCCTGCTCCCTCTAGCCCACTTCTCAATCCTGCTTTTCCATGCAAAGGAAGTGCTATCTTTATGGGTTGAGAGGGGACTGAAATATCTACTAACAGACTGTATCTTGTCTGGCACGAATTTTTCTATATAATTTATCTGGAAGGAATTAGAAACGTTCAACCTTAGCAAAAACAGGCATACAATCTCATCATGTGCAGTTTAGACTTTGGCCTGAACTTCCTTCCATTACTAAGGCACTTTGTTTTTGAAACAGCCCCCTCCTCCCAACTATGGAAGAAACAGCATGAATTGCAGCTCTCATTCTTGTGCTTGTATAGTCAACCCAGACTTCGATATAGGAGCTGTAGCCCCTTCAGATCAGGTCTGTAGTCACAGGCACAAAGCCTAAACAATAAAGCCAATGCAATATCCGCATCTTGTTCTGTGCGCATCAGAACCAAGAGCCTACACAATAGCTGTACTCATGTTATCAAACTTCCTATGCTCCTTGGCCCCAAAGTGCCGAGTCTGAAGCCTAGGTACTTTATTTCTCGCCCATTCTCAGAGAGCATGTACTAGTCACACATACTGTATGCCTGGCTGAGGGTTTATTGGTAATCATTACCCAAATTGTGCCACAGGAGAAATCCCCAAAGAGCTACCCTTGATGCCAAGGATCATGGCATCCACAGAAGCATGCAGATGTGGAGTACGCCATCTACAAGATGTACACTGCAGTTGACACAGATGATTTTAAAAAAATATATGTGCAAAGATAAATTGTAAATATGTCTGACTGTGTAATATACACAGAGATAAATATGCGCATACAAATGCACTTCGTGTACAAATACATTTGTATCAGAGCAGTAATTGCAGAAATAGTCCCTTGCACTCTTGGCTATGCTGTTTCAGCATTTCACGGTCTCTGTGCAGCCTGTCGTGGCTTCTGACTGTCTGCTAAGAATCTCGAGGCAGTGATGGAGTGGATGGAAGAGAACAGGTGCTCATAGTACCACAATAAAGTCTATACAAGCATCAAGGTGGGGGGGGGGCAGTCATTTGTCCAGCATTGAAAGTTGGAAAGAATGGAGAGCCTTCTGAGCAGTGTGTACATCCCAGACAGAAAGTGAATGTGCTTTCGTAGAAGTGCTGTGGAATCCCCCAAAGAACAGCTGCATATTAGACGACTTGCTGAGACCACCCAGTAACTTTATCTGCAGGGTGCTGGGGAGTTACCAGCATACTTCAAGATGTGCCTGGCAGTTGAAAGGTTCTGAATTTGGCTAAGGAATGAAGGCAAGTGCCACCCAGATACTTGGGGTGTGTATGGAGTGACATCTGCACTTAATTAGACCGAGAAGAAGTAATGGATCACCCAGGAATCTAACGCATTTGCTTGGGCAAATACTGTGACTTGGAAATGTGTTAACATGCGTTTTCATAAGGCAAGTTCCTGAAGATAGTCTTTTCATGTCAAATGGTCTTTAGGAGTCTAAACTATTCCCGAAAAACAATATAAAACAAACAACATCCAAATATGCAGTAAATGTAATAATATCAAAAGGGAAAGCATAATTCCCAGTCTTGGCAGGCTTGACACTTTTGGCTGGCTAGTCTTTGCGTAGGGAGCATGTTATGTCTGGTGGGATGGCTACATGGACCTCCACCTCTATCTATTCATGTCAGTAACACCATTGAAATCGAGGACAATGAAAACCATCTCTAGGATATTCCTGAATGCCCACTGGAGTGCACACTCACCCCTAGTTGAGAACTAATGACTCAACAAAGATAGGGTGTGTGTTTGTCTTAAGAAACTCAAAAGATTTGAAAGTATGAGTTCATGGATTCTCACTGGATATATAGGTTTTACAAGAAGCTACCTGGCAAATATTGCTTTAATTTCTCTAGTCTAAAAAACCAGGTTTCCCATGGGTGAAGTGACCAGCCTGATTCAGCCAGACTTCCATGTCATCTGGGGATACAGAGGAGGACAGATCTTATTAGATATGAACGTAATCATGTTTCACTCTTGCTTCCAAGCAAGTGTCTGCCTCGTTCTGAGTCCTCAACTCATGCTTCTATAGTCTTTTTGTTTAAACATGAGAAATTGAGAGCTCATTATTTGGAGTCTCTCAGTGAGCTATAGCCAATGGTTTTTACAGTTTTTTCGTTCAGTTCTCTCATTTCTCCCACCCCCAACTTCATTCTTTTTATCCTTCCTCATTACTGCATCAGCTTTGTCCGCCTCTGCGGGAAGACGCAATAAATGATGCTGAAACTCTCTCCATACTTAGAAATCCCTAACACCGAGTCCTTAGTGATTTTTATGAAGTGGGGTCATGTAAATGGGAGGGGGGGAAGTCTACTGAAAAAAGAGAGCTGCTTGGGTGTGTGTTGCTAATCACCCAAGTGCTATTCCGTGCACAAAAGCCAGAGGAGGGAAGAGGGTTTATTTGCAGTGTTGCCTTTCCTGCAATGGAAATGAGCATGTCAAGTAAGCAAAGATCCTGGGAGAATTTCCATTTTCATATTGAGAATATAAAACTGTCCTAGGTGCCAGAATTCCGAACTTCAAAATCTACCCAAATACCTTTTCATATATTAACCTTTTATTTACAATCTCTTTCCATTACCATTTCTCCTTTGAAATTACTAAAGAGATGGCACACAATGTAATAAACACTCCATGTAAAAGTTTGAGCACTTATCCTCAAATCTGCACCGTGATTTAGGCTGTTAAAAGCTGAAGAAAATACAGAAAAGCCCATTTATAACTTTTTCCCGTTAAGACATTTATCTTTTAAAATTCCATGCTATTGCACATCGACAATAGTGTTTTCTTTGCTCTCCGTATTAGAAAGGGAACATTACAAAGGGTTCCTCTGCAAATTATTTCCAATAACTTAGGCACAACTGGAAGGCTTAGCTCAAGTTTTCCATAATAATGCACTCTGTGCTCAGAATAGTTATATGAAGTTTAAGCCACCAGAAAATTCCTTAGAAAACTGTAATCAGACTGACATTCCATAAGAGCCAACATAATTCTTAAACACAGAGTGGGGGTTAAAATGCTTACTTTTCTCTTTTTAAGGCCTTTAGGAAAGAAAAATAGTTATGGATTTAGTAATGAAGGGAGCCCACAGGGCCCTTCTAAGGACTAGTCATAAATCATGCTAAGCCATCTGTGATGCAGATATAGCTGGGACAGGGAAAAAGTCATTTTGATATCTGTTTTGCATTATGATAACCTCTGCAGGACTGTTGAGTGCATTTTTGCTAATATTGACAGAATTATACTTCTTCCAAAAAGATAAGTGAGAATGTCTGCCTAGCACTGCAGTTCACCTTGTGATGCTGGATTTGAAATCTTCAATAATCAACCAGATAGGGAAAGAGGAAACTGTGGTTACTGAACCTGTTAGCCTGGACCTTTTATCCATCATACCACAATGAGCAAGAGCAACAATGGCCAACTACAATAACAACAGAACCAATAGAACCTTCAAAAGCATTCTTCAGGGCAGCCTGACCTTAATAGCTGAGAAACATAAAACTGGATCAAATTAAACAGTGTCTTACAATGCCAATGTTTACAAAGCCAAGGGCTCTCCTCATGCCTGACTCTAATTAAACAAAAGAAGGTCATGGTAGTATAGCCCAGGGACTTGGAGACCCCAATGATAACAAATTAATGCATGGAGAAGCTCACAGAAGAAAAGTGTGTGGTGCCCTAAGGTATCCAGTTACAAAGGCAGCATATGGCACAAAGAAGCCCCTTAGTAAACAACCAGACGACGAGGTCGACATCATCATATATACTCTATAGAAATCTCAGAAATCAGTTTTGTAACCACATTATGAGTCAATATATTTGGATTTGCTAGTATATTATTGTTATCACCGAACTTAGAAGGACACTCCACATTCCAAGTAAATGTGCTTTGCCTGTTATAGAGTAGGATGACTTCTGATACTAAACATATTAAATGAGGAAACTTTTGTTTTCCCTTTCTCCCCTCCAGAAGTATCCACATGTTTTCTGCAGCGTACAGTCATAGAGGTTATACTTCATATATTACTGACTTTTTATTGGCATCACAGAGGCTCAGAAGTGACAGAGCTGGGCATTTCTAAAAATGTACTTCTATGACAGCTTAAAGTCTGAATTTAGTGTACAATGCATGTTCACAAACTCAATCTTAGACCCAGGGCACATGATTGAGGTTCCAGTATGAACACTAGAATCACAAAAGTTTGGCTTAAGAGCTTGTAATTTTTCTTGTTAGTTTGCATAAGGAAAACCAATCAAAGAAAACTATAAAGAAGAATATCTCTAATCAGCTTCTAAGAAATATTGTAGCCTGGCCCTGGAGACTGGAATTTGCCAATGAGACGGTTGCTAGAAGAATGCTCCTGCCCAGGATGCACGCCAGCACATGACCCAGACATGATGGGGACAGCAAGATAAACGAGGATGAAAACATCATAGAAGAATCCAAAGGAAATGCCCATGTGTTAAATTTTATCAGTGATTTTTCTAGGTCTCATTGAATCTAAACAATGTACCTCCATTTTAAGTTAAACATATGCTTTACAATGCAAACTTGCAGATAGCCCCACCTTAAAAAGCACACTGTCCTTTGGATATGAAAAGATAAAAAACCCAAATTGTCACTGACAACAAATGATAATTGCAGTATAAATTGATGAATCAAAACGCATAAGCATTAAAATAGAGTCTCAAAGTAGGGAAAACGAATACACAAATGGAGAATAATCCCCCAAATCAAAGAGGAAACTAACCCGCTGAGTTGGGAGTAGAGGGCGAGTTAGCTTGGCTTCCATGGGCTGACACATTGGTGGCTGTGACAGCCGTTTTGGCAGCATAAATATTGGCTTCCTCTTGAAATTTACCTATGTTCTTCTTGTACCGGATTCGCTTATTTCCAAACCAGTTTGATACCTAGAGCAGCAGGAGAAAAGAAGAGAGAATTAGCTCTTCAGCCATCAGAAGATGTTGTGGAGAAACAGAAGGGTCCCGGAAGGGATAGAGAGATTGGGGCCGGATAGTGTGATCTCACCCTCGAGGAAGCAAAAGTAAGATCTTAAAGAGAACCAACTACCTACTATGGGCTCCCTAAAATTCCACAAGACCACTGCGAAGACAATGCCCCTGTGCAAGTCTTGCTCTCCAACGCTAGGATTCCCAATTTAGAACAAATATTTTAAATCTGCTTATTTCCTAATTTATGACATTTAAATAAATGTATTAGGAGAAATGCTGCTTTTTTTTTTTTTTTTTTTTTTTTTTTAAAAGACAGGGTTTCTCTGTGTATCCCTGGCTGTCCTGGAAC
Organism: Mus minutoides; assembly: GCA_902729485.2. Lineage (NCBI taxonomy): Eukaryota > Metazoa > Chordata > Mammalia > Rodentia > Muridae > Mus > Mus minutoides. The sequence continues at coordinate 167,600 of LR753637.1, read as the reverse complement.
TCACTCTGTAGACCAGGCTGGCCTCGAACTCAAAAATCTGCCTGCCTCTGCCTCCCAAGTGCTGGGATGAAAGGCCCACGTCACCACTGGCCAGCATGCTTGTTCTTTTTAAAGCAATGCTAACACTGACACTGTGCAATCAAAATGCACAAACTTTTAAAACGTGCACATAAATCTATAACAGCACATGGATGCTTCCATGCACTCATTAATTCAAAATTTTAGAAGTTAAATGACCTTAATATGGACTTTTGCGCCTTAACTGTATTGTGCTGTACAATTTAGCAATATAAATTTACTGATTATGTTGTACAAAGCTTGATCTTATGTATGGAAGAAAAAAAAAAACAAATGACTGACTCATACAGCTAATTATTACTTTGAATTCCTGCTTTTAAATGTTCAAAGCCAATGAACACGATAAACCTAATTTACTTTCTTTTGTTAATTTATTTCCTTCCTGTGGCTCACAGCAGCTGTCTTGGCTCCAGTTGGTACTTCTTCTCCGTTTATACAAAGACTCTTACCAGAAAGGAATCAGGACATACACTGACATTTACCCCATGAGTCTTGCCTTGGGGTGTAATGTCTAATAACACCCTATTTTCTAGCAGTGATTCTGGATACCACTATTGTGGCTTTTATTTAGTTACACAACAAGCTATGAAAACAGATAAGGGAAGAGCAAATTGACCCCACATATAACACACCTCACATATAACTCCAACTCTACCCTTCATCAACAATGGCAGATAAAGAAAATGTAAGGTTAAAAAAAAAAAAAAAAANTGCCGCTGGCCCAGGGGAAGAGAGGAAATGTAATAGTAGTACCAAGAAATAGAGGATGGCTGACAGATCCCATGAGGTGAATATTAAAAAGGGTGGCTAGTGAACTTCTACCACATGAGGAGACGTAAGAAAAATAGTATACATCACTAAATTTGAGAGACATAGACAGCTTTAACATGCATCTTCCAACCAGCCATGCTTGGTAAACGGTATGATAAAGACTCTCCAAAAGTAAAAGTCCTCTAGAATCCCACATTGGCCCAAAAAAACGAGCCCCCAGCCTCTCCGTCTATGAATAGCATCGCGCTGTTTCTCAGCAGATTTTGCTTCACAACGTGGAGCAGCTTAGCCTACCTGTTGTGATTGTTACTGTGGTGGTGGTGGTGGTGATGGTGTGTGTGTTGGGGGTGGGGGGAGAGGCAAGGATGGCGTGGCCTTGGGATAGACAGATAGAAGAGAGATGAAAGGAGACACAGCATATAAATAATTCTTTTGGTGAAGAAAGTATTCAGTACTTGGGTTTCCACCATGAAGGTAGAAGTTGCTAGAGCTAATGCCAATATCGTTAGCTACAACTTGACTTCAGAAGGCTCCTTCCTCATTTCTAGATAAATTTAAAATCTGGAATTATGGACTTTGGATTGAGTCCGTGGAGTAGTTTAACTCTACCACAGGAATTTACTGATGTGTGTGGTTCTCAACGTAAACTCACTCGTCAGATCCACCGCCAGGAGCAAGGAACATCATGTCTTCCCATTATATAGACAAGAAATCTAAACCTAGACTAAAATGGGAACAGTTCTAGAAAAACACGAGACTCGACTAGTTGAGTCTGAACACTGAGGTTCTGCTTTCTTTAAGCGATGTGACTGGAAATGACCTTCAGCTAGGTCACAGAAGCCACTGAAGGCCTATATGCATGCTGCCTTACCTAAGTGGGTGTTTCCAAAAGTCAGTCACTACTGTAAGGAAGTCTACTTCTCAAATCTAGAGGAGTAGATTATTTTTTCTTATACTTTTTTTTCTAGTCTAAGGTGGGGGGGGGGCTCAATACTGCTTCCTTTTTTTTTTTAATTCTGCTCATGTTAAGAGATTCCATGTGTATATAACTATTGCTCATGTTAAGAGATTCCATGTGTATATAACTATTGCATCATGTATCTTTCTAGGTCAGTAGAGCCCTGTTATAGTTAATGCATTCAGGAGGAAGGGACACTCGGTGCCATTCCAATGGAACCAGTGGCGTTCTCAAGTCCTTCTGCCAATTAGCTATTCCTTGTAGAGTCAGAACACCAAGAGAAAGCATTGACATCCCTTTCATTCAAGAAGTTTGGTTCACCAACTCTTATTAAAGTTCCTGGTTTTGGAGAAAAAAAATGCTAAGAAATTAGAAGGAACAGCACAGAAGGTATGGGTATTATATAACAAACACTTCCATCCAAGCACAGCCTATCTCTCTTTGCACACTCAATTCTAATTTTTCTCTTCCTTTGGTTGTTTCCCTTGGTTGGGCTTTTAAACTCACCTGAAAACTGTCTCACAAGCACTAAGAGCTTACCTTTCCCTTTCAAGGCTCTCCCTGGTGGATCTTACAAGGTCTGAAGGCCCAAGAAAAACCTTCAAGACCCCCATGAGGCTCCATCAGGCAAGGCTACAAGCTGGATCTTCAAGGGGTTTCTCACCTGGGAGACTGTGATGCCGCACTTCTTGGCTAACTCCTCTTTGGCTTCCTCACTGGGGTAAGGGTTGCTGAGATGGGAATAGAAATATTCATTCAGAATTTCTGTGGCTTGCTTGTTGAAATTCCGTCTCTTCCGCCTTCAGAACAAGAAAGGGAAAGGGATAAGAGAGAAGGTCAAATTAGGCAAACTTGAGAGTAGGCTGGCTTCTAGAAGAAGAAACAGCTTTGAACAAAGGCTGAGTTCAAGTTAATCTGCAAAAGGACCAAATGCCCAAACCTCTAAGCACATTTGTTCTGTACTTCGCATGAAGTGGAGAAGAGAATTAAATACATCTGTACATTCAGGTCACCTTGGGTATAAATCCTAGACCAGCTAGAGACCAACTGGATGACCTTATGTCACCTAAGCATTAGCTCCTTCAACTGAATGTAAAGAGTTCCAAGGCAGTGTGCAAGGACCATGTACAAGAAGGACTCAGTAGAGCACTTAGCACCACACAAAAGCCAAACTCAGTGGCTGCATTCCAGGCCCTTCCTACATTAGCATGAACGAGTCATTCATTCCACCTGTGAGTTCATTCCACCTGTGACGTAGCTGGAGCTATTCTTATCCACATATCATTTTTTTGTTTGTTTGTTTGCTTGTTTTGTTTTTCAAAACAGGGTTACTCTGTGTACCCCTGGATATCCTGGAACTCAGTTTGTAGACCAGGCTGGCCTCGAACTCAGAGATCCACCTGCCTCTGCCTCCAAAATGTTGGGATTAAGGCATGCGCCATCACCATCACCATCTCCACTGCCACTGTTACCACAGCCTAGCCCTATTCTCAGATTAAATACTGGGTTCTAAGTCACTCAGCAGGTATGCTATGGAGATAGTTCAAGTCTGCCTGGCATCCAACCCAGCCTCTTGCTTCTATACCAACTGCCTGCTGGCAGTGACACAGAGATTCTGTAAGCCCCGAATTAAAACTAAGTTATCATTTTCTCTCTATTCTATTCCCATGCAGATGCATCCAACATTTTAAAAAGTCATCTGGGCAAGAGGTCAGGAAACTGACTGGAATTAACCCCTGACTGCCTGACCTCCTGGGAAGAGACAGAGAAAGGTTATTTTGCAGCAGGAGAAGCTGCTAAATGGTAAAACAAAGGCTCACAGAATTCTTCCTCATACACAGGTTGCCAAAAAGAAGACCATTTTTCTCTTCATAAAAGCATTTTTCTGCCTTTAAAAAACACAGGGGTGCTAATTGAACAAATCTCAAGTGAGAATTACTTTATTTTTCTCTTGGCTTGCTTCCTCAATGCTAAGGCTTGTGGGTGGTGGAAAGGTCTCTAAGAGGACTCTGGGCTCTGTGTAGGCCCGGTTTCCCTCCTTGAAGTGGGTGAAGCCTTCCTTTTTAAATTCTCTCTAATAGCACATTTACCTGCCTTGCTTTTTGTCCAAGTTATTCCTCAAGGAAAAGAGTTCCAGAACATCTCTGGTTATATCAGGATAGAAACTTCCAAATTTAGCCAACAGAAAGCACCGGTGGCCTTGCTAGACTGGAAATTTAGCTAATATTGTATTTTCAGGGTCCCTCTTGCATTAATTAACACAATAAAGTACCTGATTTTACCGGATGAACACCATCTGCCCACAGGTATCAACCACATCTGTCTGGGCTATGGCAAGCTCAAGTCACTCTCCCAAATCATGCTGAGTTTCTGGGTCATCCAGCATCGGAAATTGGACAGATTGGATTTAAAAGCCCAGAGAAAAAAAAGAAGCTTGTGTGGAAAGTTCTTGCTTAATGGAAATTCAAGGAAGATAGCCTAGCAGTCAATGCACCCTCTGGGTTTGCCTTCAAAGAACCTTTTGCTGGTTTTCCTACAGATAGTTATTTGGGGTCTGGAGAACTAGACTGGGAACTGCCACTGTCTCTGGGAGAACCCCCAGTCCTTCAGCCCATTATCTGCAATTAGCATTACAGAGTATTTTTTGGGAGTCTTCCAATTGAGCTCAAAGGAAAGCTCTCTGGAACGAGCTAGTGGTGTGGGGATGGTGCAGACAGCTGTTGCTGGCTCTCTTGGCGTCCATGATATGATCTACCCTAGGTGGTCTCATCTACTCCAACGGACTTGCTTATCACTTCGCTCAATAGCTGTCTTAATCTGTCTTTGAAATCCCATGGTCTGGACTTTTCAGAAATGTAGTGAAAATAACTTGTGTCTGAGGGTTAAGGCTGAGAGATGAGACAACTGGACAACTGCCTTCCTTGCTTTAGCATTCCTGACTTGTAGATTAATGTTTGTGATTGCCAGCCAATTAGAACAGTGATCAGTGTGTGTATGTGTGTGTGTATGCAGTTTGTATAGTGTGTAGGCAGGCTGTCTGCATATGTCTATGCACCATGTTTATGCACTGCTAGAAGATGCCGGACCTGTTACAGACAGTTATTAAATAATTCTAAGTCTAGAAATGGTGCTGAGACCCAGTCCTATAGAAGAGAGCACCAAGTGTTTTAAATTGCTTTGCTATTTCTCCCCACCAGGATCTTGGCTTTTGATGTAAGAAAACATGGATGCTCATGGACTACTACCGAATTTTTAAGACAGAAGCCTGTCTGGTTTGGGCCTATGGGAGACTTCATTTTTTCCCTTTTCTAAAAGAGCCATGAGCCGGGTGTGGTGGCGCATGCCTTTAATCCCAGCACTTGGGAAGCAGAGGCAGGCGGATTTCTGAGTTCGAGGCCAGCCTGGTCTACAAAGTGAGTTCCATGACAGCCAGGGCTATACAGAGAAACCCTGTCTCGAAAAACAAAACAAAACAAAACAAAACAAAACAAAACAAAACAAAAGAGCCATGATAACGTGAGGCACAGATTCCCTCTTGCTGCTTACTTACCCTCCTCTGACCACGGCCTCACAGCAAGTCCACACAGTGCTGAACTGTCCCTTTGTCCCGCTCCCGATGTCACTGCTATCTCTGAATGGTTTGAGATGAGCCAGTGTGTTTCACAGCACTGCTGACTAATGGTGTCAAGTGGTGTTTCTGTGATGAGGGAAGGTCCTATGTTTGTGTTAGCCAATAGAGTAGCCGTAGTGACTTGAGGCTACCACGCAGCTGAAATGTGGCTAGTGGAGCTAACAAACTACTTCTTAAAACACATTAAGCATTCTAACGACATGCCCCTTTAGACTGATGCTTTCAGAAGCCATGCTCAAGCAACCATCATGGAAGAGAGCCCAATTTAGAACAACCCAGAAACACCAGATGACTATAGAACCCACTGATTTTTTTTTTTCCCATAAGATAGCCATATTTCCCTTCAAACAGGAAACATTTCCAGTGAATATTCTATAAGGGGCAGACAGTCTTTCCTTCACTGGCTGTGCTGGCCCAGGCTGAGGACAGAGAGGTCAGCAGTGGTTCACTTCAGACTCTTCCAGTTTAGAACATCCTCATCAGAATCACTATAGAAACCTTCTTAAACCAACATGACTGCTACTCGTGCCACTAAGCTATAAAATGGATAATACATGCTTATATATAAATATATTATAAAGTTATATAAGTTATATTTATATATTAAAGATATTCATATTTAAATGTGTTAAATATAATATGCATAATGGGTGGCCTAGGAATTACTATGAGCACTGTAGTGGGATTACAGAATGAGCATTATGTGTCAGACACTATGTTTGTTTTTTAAATTAACCTTACATGTTCTTATGTAAGGAGCCATTCCCTTTTTATAGATACAAAAACTGAGTCTTTCAGAGGATAAACCACTGGTCTCTGGTCATAGGAACCACTGATGCCTCAGTGAGAATTTGAATACAGTGGCATTCCAGTGTTTGTGTACTATTTTCTCACAACCATTTCCTAAACACCTCTCTGAGGGTTCTTCTCCTTAAAAGCAGGGATTTAAAATCCTCCCTGGTACAGCTAAGGTGCCTATTGGGTCCATCCTCCTCCTGATCTCTCCAATTCTATACACATTGTTAGACCATTGGGTCTAGCAACAACATATATGTTCTTATTAACCAAAGATCCTGGTGGCCCCCAGGTTCCTCTATCTCTTCATTTTCTCTACTACAGTGTCTGCCACACCTGACATACGTCTGCAGCTAAAAAGAGAATTCCTTTAAGGGCAGGGCCCATAGCTCACTCACATTTGAAAATCTTGTGTCTAACACATAGCAAGTGCTTGGGTAGGTAATTCTGCTAAAGTTGAATGAGGATGGTCTGCATTGCTAGTAAGATGTCTTCAGCTTCCCAGATCACTTTCCATTTGACAGAGTTTGTAGGTGAATGTTCTAAAATATAACATGCAGTTCTATGCTTATCTGTAAGGGTATGCCCATGAGATCATGAGCTATGAGGGAGGACCCAGGTTTATATACTATATTTGCTATTCTAGTAGCTAAAACACCATTTGGCTACTACTAGGAGACTAATTAGATACATAGCTAATTCGGAATATAGGGTCAGTGTCCCTGTACTATATTGATCTCTTTTCCTTTGCCTTGGTCCTGTTCTTTGATGATTCAGAGCACAGTCCAAGAGTACACTTCTAAGCATCTGTATTACTATTGCAAACTCCAACACTGCACTCCAAGAAAATCCGATAAGCTTTTGCTTCAAAACCACTAGATGCTTCAATTATTTTTCTCCCCTTTATTCTCTTTAAGAAGGCACAATTTGTAATGCTGAATAAACTAACCACGATGGACAGCACACAGTATAAGGTGATAAAAGGGTGAATGAAATTTTAAGTTCATTGTTGCCGGCATCCTTACAAAGGTACAAAGAAATGCTGGAACCCGAATTGGAGAAAGCCAGGCCAAGAGCTCAGCTTAAAAGTATGAGGACCCGGATTCTAAGGTCCCTGACCCTGGCATATTTGATACCTTCTCCCTCTCGTGACTGGGATGGTGGGCGATAAGGTTAAAGTTTGAATCAGAGGAGTTTGTCTTGCAGGCCACCAGCAAGCAAGCAAGCAAGCAGTCTGATTGTGAAATGCTTCTAGAGAGGGCTTGCCTCCACAAACCAAAGCTCTGTAAGTCTCACAGGGAACAAGAGGGCTTACTGCACCTAAAGTTCAGATGTAGTCCCCGACTCTGGATAGCTCGGCTGAAGCTTTTGCTGGGGACCCAGCAGAGCTATCCCCCCAAACTGAAGCCAAGGAAACTGCAAGGGTATAAACTCGCATGGTCTTAAGCTGCTACATTTGTGGTAATCTGCTACAGAGCAGCTGAAAGCTGCTACAAGGCATGTCCCTTCACTAAGGAGTGTAACAGCCCCTTCTACACACCTATTAGGTCACAAAGACTAATCCCATTACTAAATCAAGTCCTCTTTGTATTTAGTTTATCTTCCATGAAATCTTTTCTGATGAGGCCCTGCCCATCAGATGCATGGTGCAGGGTTGGGGGGGGGGGGTGTACAGGATGGGATATGAATATCCACAGTGAATGCTGAATCTCTCTCTCCCCGGGGTTGGCCTAGCTCTCTTGTCCGGTTACGGGTAGGAGGTGAGTTCACTAAGCAGGACGTTTGGGCAAGCTGTTATCTGTGAGCCAGGCTTTGCCGCACCCTGGGCGGGCATGTAGGTTGATGTTCTGCTGGCAAGTCTAGCCATACAAAGAAATGAGACAGCCAACCACAGGAGGATGGCTGCTTCCGAGGGTCTGGTGTGGTGATTTGGAGGTTTTTTACCCAAGTGGGAAAGAGAGCCTGCCTTAGAGTGACTGCCCTTCTGGTTCTGAATGGAATCACCTAGACAGAGGCCAGAGGAAGGAACGAATGTGAACAAAACATATCTAGTGGTGTCTTTTTAGAATCAGACCTTCAGCCAGGTGCAGTGGAATTGATGCTAAGAGAGACCCATAAATTCAATGGTCCTCTTCAGTTCATTTCTCCAGTTTCTCTCTTGAGAAACAACAAAACAAAACCAACCAACCCAAACCACCAACCAACTGAACAACTACCACCACAAGAAAAAGTCTAGACCCAACGTTTCTTTTCTTTTTTTCCTCCCCTCCCCTAACACCCCATCAAGGATCTGCCAATGTAAAAAGCAACTCCAGCATCTTAATTAAGAGAGTTACCATGGGGATGTAAGCAACACATGCCATACAGTGGTGGTTCCAGCCTAGAGGAAGGACCAAGACAGAAGCCACCAGTCACTCACATTGTGTAGAATGGCTGCCTTAAAGAAACCAGGCTGGCTGTAGGCCACCGGGCAAGAGAGACAGAGTCCTGCTGAAGGACCGATTTTACCAATACCCATATCTCTTCACCCAGATGTGCAAGCTGTCTCACTTTCATTTAAGATTTTATTTGTATTTTTCATTATATGTATATGCTTGGAGGCGTGTCTAGGACGGCTAAGGTGCGTGTGTACCTGTGGAGGTCGGGGAAGGGCTTCAGTTCCCCTGAAGTTCCAGGCAGATGCAAGCTGCTCGCTATGTTCTTACTGGGAACTGAACTCAGGTCCTCTGCCAAGACAGTTTGTGATCTTACTTGCTGAGCTGTTTCTTCTGTCTTGCCCCCCTTTAACCTTCCATTGACTACAGGAGTCTTTTGGCCTCCAGGTGTATCTTGCTGTCTGACATTCTCATTTTGTATCTCGTGCAACCCAAAAACACGCTGAAGAAAGGGAGGTAGGAGAAGATGCTGGGGAGTTTTAAATAGGTCCACCGACCACTAAAGACTACCACTGTGAAGAGAGAGAGAAGATGCCAGTGGAACTGAATGATGCATGACATCAGAGAGGAGAGCAATCCTGGACGAGCCATGAATCTTTCAGTCTAACCCAAAAGGAACAAAACTATATACACCATGAAATGGTATACTGACCATGACATACTAACATTTGATAATAAAAGCTTTAGGCAGAGAATATTTTCCAGAGTTGTGCAGACACAAAAGATGAACTGGGGATGACAAGGCATACCTAAACTATGAGATGTATTTGTAGATCCATTATCAAAATCTACTTCTACAGTAAAGGCAAACTCTGATTAGGACTATCTCAGAGGCTGGAGAAGAAAAGCCACAGGTTCTAATCCACTGGTCCATGGAGTAGAAGAATTAGGAATTGGTTCTCAGTCTTTTGCTTTAAATTCTCATGTTGTTTTTTTGTTTTTTGTTTTTTTAAAGGGCTATTCAAGACCTCTTTTTTTTTCTTGGTCAAACAAATATTAACATATAAGTAAGGCCATGAACATACTGAAGCCAGATAAATAACATCAAACCAAGCCATTGGGTCTCTTATAAAGCCACTTTCTTGACTCTCTATGCTCAGGGAAGCGTGGGTTGCTCAACTCTGAACTTCTTAAGCGGCTCGAAGTATTGTGCACGGTAATCTACTACAGAATAGTTCTTAAATTTAATGGAGTTCTCTATCTCTACTGTATGGGAAAGATCCTGGCATTGACACAGTTAGAAGCCTTTTTGGAAGAAAAGTGTCACTATGGTGTGCTAATAAAGTGGCAGTGAGTACATCGTTGTGATATGTTTCTGTGAGACAAGGAAACAGTGCTGTGTAATAACAACAACAACAACAACAACAACAACAACAACCCCCTTTTCAGGCCTCTCACTGTCACCTATGCTGCTCACCCAGAGGAACAGCAGGAAGAAACATTATCTCCTGCAATCATGAATTCTGCCAGCACTATATGGAACCAATGGGCTATCCTGTCTCCCAGTCTGTGTTTCTCAGACCTTAGACCTTCACACAAGCTAGCATATGCCACAGTATTCAATGCAGAAGAATTGAAGCTTCGGAGAGAGCCAACCCGTGAACCCAGACCCTGCTGGATTCTCTTTAAAGGACCTGACAGCCTTTCTAGACGACAACACACAGGACTCACCTCGCATCCAGAAACCGGGAGCGCAGGATCATGACGGCCTCGCACGTGCTCTGTTTCAGCTGCATCTGGATGGAACTAAACTTGCGGTGGATGATGCTCACCATCCGCTCGATCTCCTTCGGAGAGATGGGCCTGGTCCGGCTTTGCTCTCGAAGGAGGTTCATCACGTGGGTGGTGAATTCGTTGCATGCCTGCCGTGGTAAGACAGTGAACATGGGGTGAACTGAAATATCTGGCTTAGCAAAGAGTCTACAATATGGGGCCAGGGTGCTTTTTCTAGACACTGGTGTGAGTGAAGAAAACTAGAAGGCTTTATGATATTTTGTTAAATGTGATAGCTAGAGTAAATGATAGTCTAGAAAATCCTTTTCTCTCCAGTGACTCGAGCTCTACGGTTTGGCACTGGTTCCAACTGCTTAACAGAAAATAAAATTCTGGATCATTTTAACATCATTCTTTTTCCTTGTGATTTTATGACACTGAAAGGGGAGATACTTAATATCCATCCCTGCCTTTTGCCCATATGTTAAAAGCAGAGTGACTTGGGGTCAAATTCATTATGAGCTTTCTCATTATTCCGGATATGGTAGGACTTCCAAATATTCAATTTTGAGATACATAAACAGCCAAAAGAGTTTAAGTGGAATCAAAAAATAAAAAGCTCTGTAGCTCTTCCCAGAGATTTCTCATTACTTGGCTTTGAGTTTTATCTAAAGAAGCCCTTTCGTGCCTTGTGTATAACACAGAGGGTGTGCCTCATAAACCTTATGAAAAGAGCATCCAATGTGATTTAGAGGGTCCACAAAGCACCCTTGTAAGAGCATACTATCAGCCAGTCATGGAAGCCTCTACTTCTTTCTTTTCCAGTTGGGAACACCATCGTCCAAAGGGAAAAAGGATTTTCCCAAAGGTATGCAGGAGGCACAAAAGGGCTAAAATGAGACCCCAAAGCTTCCTATCATTATGGGCCTGGAAATTCAGAGCCTGAACTCACCCTTTGGGAAACCACTACCCTCTCTTTCAGTTATTAATACTTAACATCTGTAGTCTAATTTTGTTACGTGAACACTCAATACAATATCTATTCACAGATTAACTCACAACACTGCTATAAGACTGTATTAGATTTGTAATGAAAAGAGCAAGATGGTACTTTGAGAACTTCATACTTAGGACTCAAAGGACTCTGAATTTAATATAAAGGGCAGAAACTTGCTTATTATTGACATTATTGCATCTGTTTTTTTTTTTTAAATAGCATAAAGCTCTTCATATGCGTCAACAATGCAGCAGTGATAACAGGAGCTCACGGACTATTTATTGAAGAATCCTTTGAGTCTGGATGAACAAAAAAACATGGGTAGAGGCACCCACAGGGTGGCTTCCGAACGCCACAGTGGAAGCCTGCTTTAAACCCTGCTCCTGTGAACACTGATGCGAATTCTTGCATTACCAAAAGGCACATTTTATTCATCCAAGAGATTTAATTCCTCTAACACACTAAATGGTACTCATGATCTTGTGCAGAGGGACCTAAATGTAAAGAAGATCTCTTGTATAAATCAGGAAGTGGGAAGAGTGACAGGCTGCCTGGGTCCCTGCCTGTAGACTTTGGCAGTAGTGGCATTTGAGGAGAGTTCTTTAATGTACTGTGTTTCTTTTCTCTTTGTAAACTGGGGATGATAACATGCTACCCAACAAGGCACAGCAGGGATATGCAGAGTTACTCTGTGTGCAATGCGAATGTGGGCCGACAAATGCTTGTCTTCATTATGGCTTCATAACATAGAAGATATCTTAGGGCTTGGAGAGATGGCTCAAAAGTTAACCACATTTAACGCTTGCGGGATTTCTTGCAGAGGACATGGGTTTTGTCCTCAGCACCCACATGGCAGATCACAACCATCTGTGTAACTCTAGCTCTAGGGGATCTGATGCTTTTTTCTGGCCTCCTTGGGCAGTGCACACAAGTGGTATACTTAGAAACATCCAGCCAAACAATTATACATAAAATAAAGTAAATAAATATAGAGGTGACTTAGGAATCCACCATATTATCCTGACAAGAGTAAACATCTGCAGACTTCATTTCAGTCTTGGTAAAATAAATATGACAATAAATGTCTCCTTTTCCACTCTGCAGGAATATGCTGAAGAAAGAGCCACAGATGGGTCTACATAGCATTCTCCATTCAGAAAAAGGCATGGATCTGTTACAGTCTTATTCCCAAGCCAAACCTAGGCTCTGGAACTGTATCACAAAGAAGTGGAAGTGAAATCTTGCAGTGAGCTAGCAGGGATTCTGAGGCCCCCATGACACAGAGTAGAGAGGGCTAGGCTCATAGCGAGCCCACAGCCACCTTTCTGAGGGAACAAAGCAATCTGCTGGGCTGCAGCATCCCTACCTCTAGGGGACTGTCAGGGGGCAGGAGCTACAGGCTAGGAGGTGTTGTCAAATTTACCAGCTCTCGGCTGGAAAGCCACAGTGCGTGGCTAATAATAACGTGCTCCATTACAATGAATCAAAATACTCACAATGTCTGGTGTTTAGTCAGGGCATTTTATTCCAGGGCCTTTTATGCTCTGCAATAAGCAGACAGTGGAGTCCTTCCACCCACTGCTGAGGTGGCGCAAAGCAGCTGCTAAGCAGCTGGGAGAACACACAACCGAGGTTCAAGATCTCTAAGCCTGTCTTAGATGGACAGGGCAAAATGATTCGGATTCTTCTAGGACCTGAACTGACTACCGCAACCCCTCAGCTCCCCGCCATGACAGTGTTAGAAGCTGGTCTGCTTCTGTTCGCTCAAGTGCTCAGACTGTACCGGTACGGTATGTATTTGAGGATAAAACATAATAGATCCCTCAAGGTCCAATGGTCTTTGCTGTGGACAACTAAGGGAACCATGTTGGAGAGCTAGAGCTGCCTTGTGGAGCAGAGCTTCTACAACGAAGCTTCCCAGGGGTAGCTGGAGACAGAGCAAACTAAAGAGAAGCCCACGTAGGGAACCTCACAAGGTTCTAGATTTTGACTGACATCCTGCACGTCAACTCATCTTCTTCCTGACTCCTTCTGACTGAAATGTGGCACCAGCCCCATTCACAGAGATAAGTGGAATCCCAGAGCTCCCTTTGCTGTGAACTGAGTTATCCTACCCCAAGTTAGTGCTGGCAATTTTGCTCAGTTAATGCTCCAGTGGCATCGTTTACAAAAGCTGACATCTCCTCAAAGGAGTTTGTACCAAGTATGTTAGCTCTGCACTACCTTAGCCACCAACATTGTCTGCTACAGAAGTGTTTGATTAATGTCATTTAATAGTACAATGATTTCTATAAGTTTCTTTATTTAATAACCTTGGGATAAAATAGTAGCTTGTTCGGGTGGGTCTATTTGGAGTGCTGGAGATGAGGGATAAGTTAGAAGTTAATTATCGTGTGGTTATCTGTTATCAATATACAAAGAATATAACAAAGGCAGCAGAATTGACAGTGACAACTACTAACATGGAGGATGACATTTTACTTGACTGAGGTTCCCTACTTTTAACAGGGCCCCCATGAGGAACTGTTGCAGAAGAATGAAGAAGATGGATCTCTCACACACGCCAGCTAAAAGGTTAACAGTGCTATCGCCGTGCAAGCTGCTATTTATTGTAATTAACAAACTAATTTTAATAAATTATTAAGCATCCAGAATGTGTTAAGCAGAGTTCACTTCTTACCCCTAAAACTGTCCACATAAATAAAGCGACTTGACGCTTTACTCCCCAAATCTAATAAATACAGGAGACAAGTCGGCCATTGCTACATTTGCATAATCTGCTCTGTACTCGTGGGGGTTTCCCTAAGTTCTTCACTTCCAACATCTTTATGATTTAGGATGGGTAGGAATCCATGAGAAATTTCTAGAGAGAGCACTTTTATCACTAGCTTGATGTCAGCAGCCCAACCCAAAGGAGTAACAGGACATGCTTCTTATTCAGCATTGACCAATGTCCCCACCTTAAATTTACTAAATGGAGGCAGGCCTTGTTTCAACAAGACTGCTTGGCCTAAGGGTCATAGCAGGATTCTGTGTCAGCCTCTATTCCTCAATGGATGTGCGAATTCAGCATTATGTTTACTGTCTTTCACCTCACCTTCTTTTTCTGTGTTGAAAAGTCCTAGGCATCCAACATCAAAATGGCTTGAAGATCAAGTACAATTGTACTGGCCCAGATGTTTTGCAATAGTGAGTATGTTATTGAAATGGGCTACTGCTGCCTGAGAGGTCAAATTTTCCATGGAGATGGGAGAGGGAGAGGAAGACGGGAGCTTCAATGGAGAGATCAGTTCTGTGCTTTCTACATCCCAAACCAACAATGAAGCCATCTTTCAGCACCTCCAAGCCCAACATGCATTGCGGCTGCATGACTGGAGGAAGCTGTATTTATTTGTTTGTTTATTTATTTGTTTGTTTATTTATTTATTTATTTATTTATTTATTCTAAGGTTCTTTTAGGGTTTGCTTAACTGGCATGAATTACCGGAGATGTCAGATCTAGGCAGGTTGCTGGGAAGAGGCCATGCTTCCTGGAGAAGGTGAAGTAAGAATAGTGTAGAGGAGATAAACCAAGAGGCCATCCAGACATCTTTATAAGAAAAGTCTGTGCATGCATCATCTAAAGTCACCCCACGGAGTTAGAGCTGAGTCCGGTTTGGATTACCCAAGTGGGGAAAACACCATTAGTAGGCAGGCCAACTTATCCCAGCCTCTCCTGAGACCTGAGACACGTCTCCAGAAGCCAAGAGTGTGTCAAGAACATGTGTTCTTTTCCAGGAACATACAGGGTAATGTCCTCACAGTTCTTAACACGTTGACTTTCTTTTTCTTCCTTCAGCTCCCACTATCCCTTGTCTGATGGTTGAATTTCACTGTGCCTAACTTAAGGAGGCAAAGCATTTCCCCCTGCATAAGAGAGTGGATTCTGTGGGCATCCATTCCAAAGGTGGACAGGAGTACAATCATGAAACTTTCTCCACTTTAAATTTTAAAATGCCCATTTCTATTTTAAAATTTAAATTTTCTATTACATTCACATTTGCCGGCTACCTAGGTAGTCCTAAGTAGACTGATTTTTTTTCTCCATTTTCTTTTTTGGCTCACAAAAATAGTAAAAGAAAATCTAATTCAAGGAAAAGACATTCTTATAGAACCCAAGTTCAGCATCAAAGTCAACGGCGACAATGAATATATCTGTCGGTTAAATAAATGGAGAAGAGCTGGGTGTTAAAGGACTCCTGGTAGAGCACTACTGGCCACGATGGCTGGAGAAATGGCACTGATATAGAAGTCCAAGTGTATGGGGACAGGTGGGCTTTCCCTAAAAGGGGTAGCTCTGTTACCATATGGCATCTCATTTCTGTATGCTGCTTTGTGTCTTAAAGCAATCCTATTCTTTCCAGAGGACTTATGACCCTTCATAACTCTACAGTTTTCTATCAAATACCTGCTCCTTTGGAGTATAGTAAGCAGATCCAGGACATTATCAGAAGAATGCTAGGACTTGGACTTGAGGATGGTGTGGCCCTAGAATACCTCCTTGAGAATGGTGTGGCCCTAGAGTATCTCTTGAGATGACCTGTTATCTTTGTGGAGAACTGTACATCATACCACATATCACACATAATGAAGAGGGCATGTTTGTCTCGGTTGATGCCAGCATGGAAAGGTCAGTTTCAAGTGTCCCATGGAATTTTCTGAGCAACAGAAGAATATTGCTCTTTAACTAAACAGCAAGCAGCAGCCGAAGAAAGCCAGCAATCCCTGTAATCAGGTTGCAACTCTGCCAATGGTCTGTGTGCTCTAGGGAAAGCCCAAATGCATTCTACATTCTGCAAATGTTCTAGAGTTCTCAGCACAGGATATTCCTTACATTGACTATTCATATTTCTTATAGTCATCATTTACAATGTTATGTTTTTTAGTATCTTGCCCCATGTAAGGCCTAGGCTTTCAATAGTTGAGGCCAGGGTCTTGAAGAGACTCAAGACTCTAAGCTGATAAGCCCTGACCTATGGGAAAGGCCCAAACAACTCAAGTTCGCAGGCTGTGAGGTTGTGGTTTGTTCTGCCCTTCCTTGGCCAATGGCCACCGTGATGCCCAGTCTGTAGGGGTGTGGTTACCTGCTCATACTTCTCCAGCTCTGTGTGGTAGATTTGTCTGATCTGTGAGAGTTTGGCTCTGTAATCGGAATGCTCCACCGAGTTGTCTGAACCTGCACCCCCGGAAGCTGCCGCCGCTGCCGCCGCTGCTGCAGAACCTCCGCCCTTCTCAGGCCCTGCCACCCCTTCTGCTAGCAGCATGTTGTCCAGTCGCATGAGCTGGGGGTCCGTGGGCTCCTCTTCTTGGGCTCCCCGAATACTCAAAACTACAGAGAAAGACAAAGGGGGGGAAAATTAGCAGCAGCAACTCAGGAGAATCATTTACCAAACACAAAATACAAGAACCCAACTGCGTGTCCCCCAGTCAAGCCAGCTTCCAGATCAAGTGTCATATGGCAAGTACATAGGACAGGCAGGCCACCAACTGAGAGGATGCGAATGTGGAAGGAGACACCTGCTTTGCACCAAAGAAACTACTTATATGAGGTACCCAGAATAGGAGAACAATGGGGTTGGGACCAGGAGAAGGGACATGGGGAATTGGTGTGTCATGTGTGGGATTTCTCTTGGGGAAGATGTAAGGAGTGGGTCACACCGATAATCTCAGGGCTTAGTGAATCTAGGAGGGTCAAGAGTTCAAGGTCATCATTGTGTCCATGTGTTGGTGCATGTGTGTGAGTGTGTGTATGTGTTGACTCACAAGCATGTGTGTTATATGCCAGCCTGGGCCATCTGAGGCCTTGTCTCTACCCCCCTCCTAAAGAGATGGATGATGGTAATGGTCACAGAACCATATAAATTTAGTTAATGCCACTAAAAAAATCAACAAAGTTCTCATTATATGTGTTTTACTACAAGCAATGTTAGACTACAAACATTAATTATAAGAGAATGTGATTTTTTCTTTCTTTTACTTTAATCTTCAAACTGCCAGGTTTCAAGCAAAAAAAGCCATTGCTTTATTTCTTACTTTAGATTTCTGTTTGTGGCTTTTACTCTGCTAACTTTCTTTGTGATACTGAATTAACTTGTATTGTCATTTCCAAAAGAACTTCAGCAAGGTAAATCCAGTCCATGGAATTAAGTCTTGAGAACTTTTCCATGAACTAGCTGAAAGAACAGTCTAGAAGAATACAAAGACAAACCAACCCTAGAGTAGGGATGCGCTGGTTTTAAAACCAGGATCTATCTAGGCTGGGTGGTAAGCTCTCTGTTCTGGGCAAAGCAAGGGCATGGTCTTTATAAGAAGATGTTTTCCTAGATTCATCAAACCCCGGGCTCTGGTTGAAAAAAAAGTTTCAGATCAGAACCGGGGTGCTTTTTAGGGAAGCATCACAACTTTGTGGGTGGGGGTGACTTGAACTGAAAGAGATGAAATGATTATGCAGACCAGCTAACAAGAGAGATGCTTCTGGACCCCTTGCACACAACCTGCCTTACGATAAACAAGCCACTCAACTAAATCCACTTGTGTCATCAGCCACCAAGTCTTTGTTGAAAGAGAACAAGAAGGACATTTTCAATGTTGGAAAAGACAAACAAACAGCAAACAAAAGGAGAGAATTCTGAGAACAGGAGAGGAGGGAAGGACAATGATGGAGGAGATGGGATCTAGATCCTAGTGGATGAACAAGCACTTTGAGGGTCAAGACCTGTTTAGGGTACCAAGAGAACAGACCAGAGAAATCTATCTCCCTGTTTAGGGTACCAAGAGAACACAGGGCTAGCTGCCTCCTAGGCAGTCCTCCCTACTCCAGGGGCTGTGGTGGGAAAGATAGGGATGAGCCCAGCATAAGAGGATGTGGAGATAAGGCCAAACCTTCTCGGGCAATGCCAGCATCACTGCTCGCTATGCCCACATGCTCCTGGCTCCCAACAGATAGCATCCTTCTCACTTCTGAAGGAAACTCCAGTTCCTGGTCCAGAAGAAAAACTACAGCGTGGCTTTCTTCCAACACAGAAGGAATGTCAAAAGTTGGCAGTAAAGGTTATCAAGGGTAGTGCTTGATGAAGACGGAAAGGAAAGGAAAGGAAAGGAAAGGAAAGGAAAGGAAAGGAAAGGAAAGGAAAGGAAAGGAAGGCACAGACGAGAAAAGAAAGCTATCTACACACACTATGACACCTTGGTATCTGTTATATTTTCCCTTTCACATAAAAAGTTCTTCCACGTACAAATCGAGTTGATACAGTGGGGATAACTGTAAGGTGAAGCAATTGTAGGTGTACTTGGAGGATCCCCCTCAATGAAATCTTATTCTGGTAGGCTCAGAACTTTCTATAGAAACAGCCCTTTGAGTACTATGGACAACAGAGCCATGCTCTTCTGTATGAAGCACATTTTTACTCAGATCTACAAAATCCTCTGACAAACTCAACACCAACAAAGGCTCCTTAAAATAGGGACTAGGTGGGAACACCACTTCCTGCATGACCTGCATGCCAGGCTCTGAAGACACTGAGCATCTAACCTTCCACACGTTGGGCCTCAAAGTCTGGCTGTCACCACACCCAAGGTAGGTAGGTATGAAGGCATCACTTGTAGGGTTTATAGGTGTGTCTCTTTGCTTGGTGAATTTTAATCACTTTATCAAAAAGATATTTATGAGCCTTTCACAAATTAAAAAAAAGAAATTAGGTCTGAGCTATTAAAACATGAATACGTTGTTTTAGATTGATTATTTAAGATGATCAATCTAATACCATTCTGAGGTGATATTTGAATCCCTATTCATTCGTTCATTCATTTATTTGTCCATATACATCCATGCTGGCCTCAAGCTCATAAGACCCCTGCCTGGCCTCTACTATATGCTAGGGTTATAAATATGTCTCACTGTACCAGTCTCTAAATCCAGTGTTCTACTCAGAGATCCAATATACTTTCTTCAGAAGGATCCAAATCAAACTCCTTGAGATTAAAAAAAAAAAAAAAATTCCCATGATGCTTAATAAGACAGTAATGTGACCAAAGATGTTTCCTGGTGACTCTGCAGCCTATGGTCCTTGCACATGGCCTGTCACTAAGGCACGATGATAGATATCCATCATCCTTTCTCATACACAGCAGCACAGTCAAAAAGAACATGTTACCCATCAGTCGGCGGCTGCTCGCCCAGGCAATGCTTGCCCCAAGCAATGTTAGGCACTCCTCTCCTCCAACAGCGCAGGTGCCAAAGATGGCCTCCTAAACTCCCAATGCAGCAAAATCAATTGTGAGGAAAAAGAAAGGTAGACCGACTGGTACTCAGGTAAGGAACCACGAACAGGTTCATACTGCTGGTTCCCATATGCCTGATATTTCCTGAGAATATTCTCTCTACCTACCCCCCTGGGTTTCGGTCATGTCTGTGCTTTGGTGCTTTTTAAACAACCAAGTTCCTCCTTATCAACTCTCCTCAACCTAATGATGATCTTGCTTGTCCTTGATGTGTTTTTTTTTTTTTTTTTTTTTTTTTTTTGATATTTTCAATAAGGCCAGGAACTCCCTCAGGGTGCTGCAGGAGGAATGCAGAGGACAATAGTGGCCTATTTTGTTACAGTCCTTGCCTACCCAGACTGCAAGTTTCCACGGACAGTGCATTGGGAAGCACTGATTCCTGAGTGGGGAAAGATTTACCTAGGTAGAAGTGGAGCGGGCAACAGTAAAGGAGCTTCATTTTTACATGGTGAATGCTTTCATTGAATACTCCTTCAGAGGAAATTGGGTTGGCCAAGACTTTTTACAATTGTTTTACAGACATGTAAAGAAAGGTTCTACCAGAGATTTGAAAATAAGAGAATGAAAAGATAAAAGAAGAAGAAACCCAGAAGAACCCCCCTCTGTCCGTCTGTCTGTCCACACACACATTGCACCATTTCAATTATACTCTACTCATGAAAGTAAACGACACAGGAAAATATGCAAGAAGTAGGGCACAAAAAGGGGAGCACTTTGTTGTGCTATAGTACAGGGGAGGTGATTGCTCTGATGGTCTTGGGGTGCGCATGTGTGTTTGAAACCGGCAGAGAATCTTGCTGGTCCATATTTCTTCCCAGGACAAGATTTCAAGATACTAGTAAAACAACAACAACAACAACAACAACAACACAATCAAACAAACAAACCGAGGTATTTGTGTTCACTGACCCGGAAACTGTTCAGCTAGTCAGTTAAAAAAAATGCCGCCAGCTTTAAAGAAATAAGCGATACGGCTAACAGAAGTGACACTTCCTATTTATGGCTCGAAGTCAGTACTCTGGTGAGTTGGATACAAAATGCGTATTTAAAAGCTCCTTTTTATCTCTCCAGCACCATGCAAGACTCAAATGAACCTTTCACTGGGACACCAGAGATGTTAACGCTCGTCCTCCAAGATCCAATTTCAACCAGCCGAGCTGTTACCTAATCCAGCAGCCATCACATATGATCAGGTTCCCGCCTCCCTGATGGGTGCCCGGCACCCCCTCCCTCCCTTCCTTTCCCTCTCCGGCCCAACAGCTTTCACTGAAACTGGGCTTTAAAGGGTCCCTATGCCTGTGCATGCTGGTAATACACGGTCCTAACAGCCCCACTGGCGGTACATAACACCAAGATATTTATCCCTGTTAGGTAGTAATTCTTAAAGGAGTTTCCTACCCACAAATCTCGCCCCTCCCATTCCAATCAAGACAGAGACCAGTCAGGACAGGTAAGTGATTTATACAGAGGTTGTCACAGCCTTTAGAAAACACCCGAAGTCACATCAGCCGCTATCACTTGCCCCAGGGTTAATCCTGTGCTAAAACTCCAGCGATAAGGAGCCTGTCACAGCCCGGTTGGAGCAGCCCTCACAACTGGCCTCCTGCTGTTCATTCTTTATTTATTTTCTTCACACAAGGAGAAAAAACAAACCAAACCCAAAGGCACATTCAAGAGAGCCAGTGGGAGGTCTGTGCAAAGGATTGTTTTGTCCTTGGCTGAGCAACACAGCTCCAGAGTCGCTCCTGGCTGGTGCCCACTAGAGGGCACTCTCTCCCCACCGTGGACTTGTTTAAAGAAGGGTCCCAGAGCTACCAACAACTCCATGGAGCTGGGGAATTGGGATCTGCTTCGATTTGAGCTCCCAAATGTGGGCAGACAGGGAGGAGGGCATATTAGCAGAAGGCATTGTTTCAAACTATGGAGTGAAACTTGAAACTTGTTCAGTGGTCAAGATAAAGAGACAGTTGGGGAAGGGACATAAGGCTTAGGGAAAGCTTGAGGAAGCCTCTGCATGGTTTCAAGGTAATCAAGGCAGAAGCTGAATTTGACAGTCTCTGGTCTTGTAATTGTGTTGTACCAAGACAAGGTGCCAATCCCAAGCCAGGCAGGGCTCTGAAGCCAGTGGAGAAAGGAGTAATCTGCCCTTGTACTTCTAGAAACTGAAACTGTTCATCCGCTGGGACCCTTTGTGCACACTGAATTGCCTCACCTGATAAACAGAATACACGCGCTCTGCTAGCATACTTACAGATTATAAAGATAAAGTAACTTTGCTAAAACAAGGCAGGCTCCTGCCGCCAAGACTGAGAGCTCCTGGAAGCCAGTGGTGACATGATGATCTCCCATGATCTCATGGATCAGGTATTATGCACCTCTTCAGGTCTTTTCAGTGCTCTTGTGCACAGCAGCCAAGCAGGATGTAGGACTATGGCGTCTTAGGCATCTGTGTCCTGCCACAGCTAGTTCCTGGCAAGCGCCCCACCCTCCAGGTCTAAGTTGTACAGAGAGAACAGGTTTTCTCTCCCATCTCTTCCAATACCCATTTCCCAAAACTCATATCTGCCTTTCATATGTGGCCATTCTAAACAAGCAATACTATGCTGACATTAAGGCAATGGCTCTCTGTGAGGAAGAGTCACCCAAGCACGGGACTGGCATCTGTGAAGGGTTCCTCCGAGGCCTGAGAGTACACCACGGCTTTAAGCTTTGTAGAACACCCCCCCCCCCAACCCCTTACTCCATCGCCCTGACCTTTCAGGTTCTGTCATTTCTCTATAGGCACAACCATCCACTAACCGGTGGACACTTCTCCAGTTGGAAAATGACTGTGCTATGAACTGATTCTTCTAAACCGAGTCTGGACCCATATCTTCCATTCCTTAGTAGCCTGAAGCTTGGGGTTGTACTTATGGGCGCTCTTCCCTCGAGATTCTCAAGCCTCCCCCGTCTTTGATGGAAAAGCTGTCTGGGTGAGTTATTTTAAAGAGTCGTCTATCAACTAAATGGAAATGATTAACCATTTGATTCCCCCAGTTTCACAATCCAGCATTTACAGGCAGCTGCCAGACAACCGTTGATGGATAGGCTCCAGAGAGCCCAGTACTGACGAAGCTCAGACCTTCCAGGACCAAGCGGGAACCTTCCTGGCTGCTGGCCTAGAATGGCCTCTTCAGAGGGTCTCAGTGCACAGAATCTGTAAGTTCCGGTCAAAAGTCTCCTAAATTGTCACAATTTGGTGTGATATCTTTCAATCCTTGCAAACAAGGTATACATAAACAGCATATGATATCAGAAAAGGACTTGTAATCTTCCTTCCAACAACGAAACAGGAAGATCTTTAAGAGTTTCAGTGCAAGCATCTTTATGGAGTGTTTCTTATGGTATCGAGGCCGTGCTGATTTTCAAGGGTGCTCTAGCCAGGCACTGGAAAAAGCAGTCATTTCTTCCCACTTGGCTCAGAGCCATAGCACGTGGAGCTGTGGGTGAAGTTCTAAGGCAGGAGATGACAACAAAAACACAGGACACTCTTGGGATGGTTTTACTATTTTGAGCGTTTATGTTTAAGGATTTCCTCTAGAGGAACACCAAGTTTTTCTCGTCTTTTCTCTGGGCTAGCTTTCGGCCCTTCTGGTCACAGGACTTGTACATCTCAGGCGATGTACGGGCATGGATCCCATTCACACGTTCCCTGCTTGGCACACCGAGTCTCCCTGGGCCAGCTGGCAGGGAGAAAGTGAATTCACTGGGCAACAGGCGCCCGCATTTCTGGATGGGTGCCGGCTGTCTGAGTGACGGACTTATAGATCTTAATAGCTAAAGCTTATATGGCGGCTCGGGAAACCCCCTTTGTCCCAAGAAAAGCTGCAGAAGTTGGGGGGTTGGGGCATGACTTCATACTGCCTCTGCCCTCGGATCCATGTACTCAAGACATCTGAGGAAAGGGAATGAGGCCCGGGAGAGGGCCAGGGTAGGGTGTGTAAGGCCTGGACTGCACATGGGAACTCACGATGTGGGAAAGCATCCCTACTTCATAATAGGCTGGAGGAGCCTGCACACCCACAGAGAGAAAGACTTCTTTCCACAACAGCATCTCCTACACCAAGTCACTACTGAAAGCAGGAGGTATTTCTTAATGCTTTCTTGCCTTAAGTTGAAAACGTTTTGTGGATTAAAGTCTTCATAAGATGCCCAGAGCATTTCCTGGTTCTTGCTAGGGCATGATACGTTCCTCAACCCCACCACCAAGTTCTAAGAGCCAAGAGAATAGAAGTGTACATTTGGACTTCTCTTCCCTCAGCTCATAACATGGTATAAGGAACCATGAGACAGTACACTGAGATAGAAGGGGGCTATCTCCATGCTAACCCACATTACAGTATCTCACTGTGTGACTTTGCCTCTTAGTTTCATTTTCCTCATCAACAAATAAGTAGTGATAATACTAATTTGCCACCGTTCTGATTATAAATAAAATAACATTATTATTGTTATTTATGATGATGATGATGATGGCTATTTTTTTTTCTTTTGAGACAGAGTCTCTCTACATAGCCCTGGCTGTCCTGGAACTCACTATGTAGATCAGGAGGACCTTGAATTCACCTCTGCTTGGGATTAAAGACATATTATCACCTCTCCCAACACATGATTATTATTTACTAAAGCATAATCCAGTGTTTGGTACAAGGAGGGTTCCTCTGAGGCTCAGACCTGTTATTACATCACTCCTGAGGTGAAGGCTGGAAGATCAGAAGTTCAATATCACCCTCAGCTACAACGCAAGTAGGCTTGCCCCTGCACTGCGTGAGACTCTGCCTTCAAGGGCCTGGTAGGCTTGTAAAGAACCAGAAGTGATAGTCTTAGAGGCTGGTGTCTGCTTCCTGTATGTTACAAATTTGTAACAAAGAACTAACCAGTGTAAGCCAGTGAGCGCACCCACATACACAGGCACGGGCGAACACACACACACATATGACTCCTGTGCTTCTGAATAAGACCTGGTCAGTGATGACATCATGTCCCACAAACCATTCATTCTCAGTGCATCAAATGCATTCCAATGCAGCATCTGTGTTTTCTCCCCTTCCCTGTGGCTTAGGCTCCTGTGTTGCTATTCTCCTAAGCACCGTAAGGTCCCTACTGCTTTAAAAATCTTATGTTTTATTTATTTGAGGAGGAGGAGGAGAAGAGGACCGCCTTGAGTATTGTTCTTTGGATGCCACCAATCAGTTTTTCTTCTGAGATGCTTTCTCTGTTGCCTTCAGACTTGCCGATTGGTCTAAACTGAGCGCAGGAGATGCCACAGGTATCTATCCACCTATCTCCTCCTCCCCACGAGGCCTAGATTTTTTTTAAAAAGATTTATTTATTATTATATCTAAGTACATTGTAGCTGTCTTCAGATGCACCAGAGGAGGGCGTCAGATCTCATTACAGATGGTTGTGAGCCACCATGTGGTTGCTGGGATTTGAACTCAGGACCTTCCGAAGAGCAGTCAGTGCTCTTACCCGCTGAGCCATCTCTCCAGCCCAAGGCCTAGGTTTTGAGTGTCTGCTTTTTACATAAACTCTCCAGACTGTTTTTTCCCCAAGCCAGGAAGCATCTGTGTCCTCCCAGCCCACCAGGGCTCACACTGGACGCCTCCGCCACTCCGAAAGGCTGGGAGACCCTCGGGAACCATTCAACTCAGAAGTAACCTCACCTTATGTCAGACAAGCTAGCCTGGACGTCTCCCCTTTAGTGGTTGCTTTCAAAGTTCCATTAAAAATACATAAATTCTAGCTAGAAGAGAGCAAAGACTCTATTCATATGCAGAGGTTTAGGAAAGCAGGCTTCAGTTTGAAATTTGGGTAGGATTCGGCGCTCACAGCTACCCTCCTCTGCTAGGGCATGGAGGGACTCCATATCTAAAACATTAAAACCAGCTGCTATTGCTGGGCATGTGGCACTTACGACCTCACCTTATAGATGTCAATGCTTAGGATAACAAGTAACTGCCTGGAGCCAATGAAACTTTCCTGACAATATTCACAAACTAAATAGTAGTAGGGATACTTTTCTCTCCAACTTTTTGTTGTTTGTTGTTTTTGTTTGTTTTTTGTTTTTTCGAGACAGGGTTTCTCTGTATAGCCCTGGCTGTCCTGGAACTCACTCTGTAGACCAGGCTAGCCTCTCTGCAATTTTCTTAACAGTGTCATCATTACTAAGTTGTTCGCTTGCTCGTTTTGTGGGGCTAGGAGTTGTACCTAGAGCCCCCTGAATGCTAAGTAAGCACTCTACAAGTTATCTATCATCCAGCCCCAAAATCTGTGTATGGATACAATCTGTAGCAATTGCTACATGCTGTGGTACTTCCTCATTTGCTGGAGTAGCGCCCCCCCCCCCCTTTCAGAAAGATGGAAATGGAAACCTCTGCAGGTAACAGTCATGAGGAGGTGAGAAGAGGAAGGACAGACAGACAGACAAGGGCTTGGAGTCAGGATCTGGAAACAGGTGCTGTTCTATAGCTCCCTCCATCTCTTCTACCCTTGGCCTGTATACTTCCATCTGTCTCTGCCTGTCCATCAGACCTGTGACCTCACTAAAGAAGAGAACAGAAGCGAAAGTGCAGGAGAGAAATGAAGTGTGCATTTTTGCTTGTAGAAAGCAAAGAGAAAGGACTTCTTGGGACCAGTGTCAACCATTATCACTTCAACCCCCACCGAGGGCAACAGAGCATCCTTAGTAAATGTGCATGCCCAACCACATTAAGATGCATGCGGATGCGTGACTGTTACAATAGGACCTAGACAAGAGACCACCTTGAAACGGGCCAGACGGAAGGAGGCTGGCCCAGAGGTCAGAGTAAGGCCTTATCTGCCTGGCACAAAGATGCTGTTAAGGCCTGCTCTGCTTGTTTCAACTTTGACAACTTGATTTTTTCCCCAGTGTCTGGAAGAAGGCAACGTTGTAGCTTTCCAATCAGCTCATACACCACATGACAGAGCCCCAACCAATGAAAGGTAAAAGGAAGGAGGGGTGGGACTCTTTGGGAACTCCGTGAAAAGGGAAAACACCTTTCCCGTGGCTTTCTCCTTTCCTTCTGGTGATGGCACCCTAGCAGTCTCCTTACACCATGAGATGGACCCGGCACTGGAAGTCGCACCCAGGAGGCTACACAGAAGAGACATAGACAGGGTTGGACTTGGAGATCAGCTTGGGGTCGCTCGCCTTGGAGAATAAGAAAATAATAAAGCTGCGTTTTGTTTAAGCCATACTTTGGAATTTTCCAGAGCTTTGTTTACTTTTGGCAGCTTAATTAATTCAAGCTGATACAAACTGTTAAGAGGATAGGAATCTAGAAAGCAGAGCGATTTCATGTTGGTTAGGGAGTTACGGGAAATTAGAACGAGGCGGATTTAAGGGCAGCTCACAGCAAAAGCCAAGCAGTGACAGGAGAGCTTCTCCTAAACACACAGAACAGGGCTGGGCCACTAGGGGGCCTTTCCTGGATTCCCCCAGAGCCATGGGAGGAGGTTGGACAAGCCAGTCTTGGTGAGAGAGCCTGGGAAGCAGATGTTACCTGGCTAGGGTACTGAGTGGTCTAAAAGAGTAATCGGCCTTGACCAGGGCTGCAGGGGCTGGGAGAGGAGGCAGTGCACACAAACTTGCTAAGAGTGCCTCGCTCCCTCCAAGATGAAGACACGATCCCACCACGCTCAACGGAAAGTTAAACTCAACTGACCATAGAGCTGGAGGCAAACAGAAGAGATGTAGCAATGGGAGGAGAAGTTCTAGCATCATTTTAGACCAAGAGCTGGAAACCTACCTACAATCCAGCTGATATTTCCCAACCCAACAGTCAAATAAGGGTTGGAGCCAAAGCTGCCTGCATAATGGGTCAGGACTGTGAGGGAGGTGCCAGGCTGCTCTACTTACAGAAAGAGGAGCTACCATTCGTTATGACATCCACACATTGCCCCAGCTAAGCACACTGGGTTTGTGCACACACATATCAACTTTCTGTTTTCTAAAGCAGCATAGCATATACCTGTCATGCCAAGACGATCATCTCAGGAAGACGGTGGGTACAGTCCTTAACCCATCTCAAAAGCCACCTGCTCCCTAAACTTCATTGCTAACCAGCCACCGTGCTATCCCACTGTCGATACAAAGGAGACGGAACACAGCAGCACAGAGACAAACAGGGGGCTTTTCCTGCGTCTCAGAACTTCCCAGCATTCTGCACACATCCCCAGTCACTGAGGATCAAAGATCAGCTAGGAACACTGAAGGCTGACTGTCTGGTGTAAGGAGTCTCATCACAGATACACACAGACACACACACACACACACACTCACGAGCTGAGGAATCCTGGTTGTGTTGGTGGATGGAATGTGGTCATGGCATTAGCAACAGGAGCTGGAGGGTGCAAGGCCTGTCACATTCCTTTGTTTAGTGTCTACTTAAAAGAGACAAACATCTCATAGAGACCAAGAGAGCTGGCTTACTGCCTTTAGGAGAAAGTGGCGATTCTGCCTCAGTAGGTTATCCATGGCTTTCTTTCTTATTCCAGAACCCGCACCTTTCCCTGGGGACTCAGCCCACTGTGATAGCATCGTCTTCCTGGGCTCTCCTCCATGGTGCCTCTCCCTCTCCTCCCAATACAGCTAAGTGTCTGACTCATGAACACAAGGACACCTGCTGGCCAAGTGGGTGGCACTTATCCTGAAGGCGCGCACAGGCATTTACTTTCTATCCTGAACAGGCCTTCTCAAATGCCGATTCTGGTTTCCAGGGGACGTTTTAAAGGAGAAGTAGATTTCAAGCAAATGATTGCAACTTATCGAAAATAATGTGCTACTTAGCGTCTGCAGCAGACATCCTGGCAGGCAGCGAGGGGAAGCAGCGCCGGAGCAGATGGGCGTGATTAGGCTCCGTTTTTCAGATGGCTTTTCTGTGGTTGCTGCCTCTGCTTGTTTCTGCACACTTGTGACATCAGAAACTCCAGGGAGAGCCCAGTCCTTCCCTCTGCACCCTGAGATATAGCTCCCTACCTCCACACTCACACTAGAAGCACCCACTCTGAGGGGAGGTACAGTGGGCATCACAATCATAATTAAAGTGTGTTTGTATCATGAGGCTCTGGCTAAAATACATCAGTGGCTGGCAGAGACGGGCGAGGCAATAGCTTTGTTTCCCTTTAAAGATTCACCTCGCTGAGCTGGGCCTTACTTATTTCCGTTCCTACTATATTCCCCCCTCCCCCAAAGAAGTGTCTTGTTTTCTCAAGCACCTACTGAGCCAACATCTCCCCAAACATATAATAATAGTGGCTTCAAAAGTTCCCGAGCTTTTCCATTAGACCCCACCCCAGCCTGGCTTAGGGATGGCACTCTCTAGACTCGAGGAGAGCCAAGCCAATAGCAAGCTGTCCCTGTTTACACACACACACACACACACACACACACACACACATACACACACAGAGAGAGAGAGAGAGAGAGAGAGAGAGAGAGAGAGAGAGAGACAGAAAGACAGAGAGACAGAGAGACAGACAGACAGACAGACTTTTTTGATAGGGGTATGTGTGTGTTTGGGGGAGGGTGTGCATATGTGAAGCAAATGTGCATGTGTGTACCTGTGTGGAGAAATGCAGACAAATGACGCTCTCTCTCTCTCTCTCTCTCTCTCTCTCTGTCTTATTCATTTAAGAACCTGGAACCAGCCTCACAGACATCAAGTACAGCTGTCCTGTCCTCCTGATGCCATCTATATAACCTTGTGGGCACAGGGATGTTCAGTCACACGTCAGTTTTCATGTCCATAATGGGAATGTGAACCCAAGCTTTTATGCTTAAGCAGGAAGCCCCCTATAGAGCTGGGAGAAGACATCACTGTAGCCAGGAAACTTGGGCAGGGGATTGATTTTTCTGGTTTGAAACACAGACTGCCATTTCAGAAGGCAACTTCGCTTCTCTGTTTCTGCATTGCTGCTTGGTGATGAAGCTAGCACTGGGCCATGCCCAGTATGTCTAGAGTCAGCCTCCCAGATCAGCTAAAATTTCTGCTTTGGGACAGGCCTGAGGTAAAGTAGGCTGGCATCAAACTCACTATGCAGAGGAAGATGGTAAACTCCTAATTCTCCTGCCTTCATCCCCTATCCCGCAAGGGCAGAGATTACAGGGTGAACACTACCATATCTACCTCAAGATGGAATTTTCTCAGCTTGATCAACATGCTCCCAGGGCAGGGGTCAATGTTGGCTTCTATGCTGTCTTTTACAGAAATTCTTCCTGCTCTCCCTAAAGTAGCCTATACCAGTAAAGCTGCTAACATTTCCACAGCTTCAAAATTGCCCCTTTTCTGTCCTAAGAGAAGCAGAGAACTCACAGAATACCTTGCACACCACACTCCCATAAGTTATGGAGAGGCTGACAGTTCTTTCCAGAGGTGAATTAGCATTTCCCCTCAATGCCAGGAGACAGAGAGATGGATGCTGCTCTTCCTGGTAAAGGACGGTGGTGACCAGCTGGAACTACCCCTTGATTTTCGGGTCAGCATCACCCACTGTGATGATCTCCCAGTTCCCGGCTCTTTCCACTTTGCAAACCAGAACTTTGTCACCACCTCTCTGCCAAGATGACCCATGAGCCCTCAGAAATAGTACAGAGAAAGGCACCTTGAAGGCTCTAAGGAAAGAAACACCTAGCCCTTGTGTCAAGATCTTACAATGTTTGTAGGAAAAAAAAAAAACAATATTCCTCCCTACAGAAAAGTTAAAATGTTATGAACCACCTCATCTTTAACAGTGACCTCTAAATGGGCACCTGAGCCATGGCAACATTAGAAAATAAACCAGCTAGCTTGAGATTCCTTAAGAATTCACATAGGGTATGTGACTCTTCCTCCTGTTCCAGCCAGAATCCCAAGAAACAGAGACCCGGCGACAGACCTAGAGACATCTACTTTAGGCAAATGAATAATAAGTTCTGGTTTTTAAACTTGGGATCACCATCACATGTGGCAGAGCAGAGAGTTGTCCAGAAGTTAGGATGCAGGGATGCAAGAAAAATCTGAAATAGACAATGGTGCACTGAAAACAAGAAGCAGGTGTTTCTTTATTTCTTCCCTTTCTGCAGGCCACCCCTATGATCCTGTGTTTTGCCAGCCTCTAGGTTCCAGAAACCTGAGGGTGGTGCAGGTATCCTGTGACTAACTACTCAGTTTGTGTCCATGAAATGAAGCCCTGCTGTTGATCTCATGACTCTGACAGGGATCCCTGGGACGGTTTCAAAGATGTTAAAGTAAATGTCAAGAAATGGTTTCCCCCACTTATTTTTCTTATTGCTAAGCATTTTCTCAATTGATGTGGAGAAAAAAAAAAGATGCCTACTATCTGAGGTTGGCAGACTTCCTTCTCCTCTCCCCTTCCTTCCCTCCCTCTACTCTCCCCTTCCCTCACTTTCCAAATAGACACAGTGCACTCAGAGTGTGCACAAATGTAAGACCACAGATCTAACAGAGACGCCCAGTCAAGTCTTAAACAATAGCCCAGATGTCAAAGCCACATAGAGCTCATGTACATAAGGACAGACAAGGTGAGCTCATGGATTCATTAATTCTTCACAATGAGAGAAGGGAAGCTTAATCCTTATACGTTAAAGGCTGTCCAGTGCTCAAATTGGGTTTAAAACTATGTAGTCACTTATATGGCTTTGTTTTGGTGTGTAAAGTTCACTGTGGCTCCTTTCGGGTTTTTCTTCCAAGTACAAATTAATTTAAGTTTACAAGGAGAAGAAAACCCTGAGGGTAAGATTCATCCATTTGAAGAGTATGCTGATTTAGAAGAAACCATGATTTCCCTAGAAATCAAAGATCAAAGTTAAAGAGAGGAAAGTGTTTAAGGAGGTAAAGAGGACTCAGGGAGAAAAAAAAAAAGGTTTCTTAGGGGAAGGAGGGAGATATAATAATTCACAGAATGTTTCTGGATCAAGAAGCATGACAGGGTCACATGTCCTAGTATTGAGGACAGAGCACCACACCATGTCCCTTCTGCATCATGCCTTAGTGCCTGCTTCTGCAGGGGTGACCATGCCCTTTACACCCAAGTCACAGCCTGGTTCTTGGGGATTGGCATTCCCTGCCTTCCAGAAAGAAAGCTGGGAATGGAAGATGAGAGAGGGCCCAGCTCGGGTGAACTGTGCCCAATATAGGCAATTTATAGCAATTCACTCATGGGCCCCTTCTTTTATGAAATATACTTAACTTGTTTACCCACTAAACTAAAAAAGAAAAAGAAAAAAGAAAAAAAAATCACCTTTGGGGGTAGGTTGGTTGCTAAGTTGGTAAAGCGCTTGCCTTATTAGCATGAAGGCCCTAGTTCAGTCCTTCAGGATTCACATTAGGAGGAGGAGGGGAGAGCCAGGCATGGTGGCACATTCTTGTAATCTCAGCCCTGGAAAGGTAGGTAGAGACAGATGAGTCCCTAGAGGCTTTCTGGCAGGTGAGCCTAGCCTGACAGTTAAAGACCTCACTTAAAAACAATGTCAATGACAATGACAACAACAACAAAGGTGAAGACAGTAGAGGGAGGGAGGGGGGAGGGTTCCTGAGGAATGACATCAAGATAGTGCTTCGGCCTCCACGTGCATATGTGCTACATACGCATGCACACAAATCGCTCCCCGAGTGAGTCCTTTCTCCTAGACAGATACTGAGGGCCCACAAATGCAAAGACTAAAGAAAGGTATTCCTGAGAGGGACAAATGATGACCCTGGAAGGGCGGACCAATCAGATTACTGTTAGAATGCAGCTCATAGAAGGTAGTGCGGTGGGTGAAGTTGCCTCGTCTAATCACCTCACAGCTAAGAAAGACCCCATTCATCACAATGCCATACTCCAGAGCAGGCTTCCACATGTCCAGAGAAGCCACAGAACCCAGCCCTCAGTGATGGAGAGCTTGAGAGAGGCCAGCTGCTGGAGATTCCCGGCAACTACTCACCATCCACTTATCCTACCTCAGCCTAGCAGCTCAACAGTAAGGAGCCACAAATGAGCAGAATCTGGGGGTTGCATCTGGGGGTGAGGTACCTCACACAGAGATGAGAATCCTGGGTACAGTAGCTAGGAACCAGATCAAAGTCGCTTCTCAGACAGGTGTCCCCAACATACTTCCTCTTTGTGGACAAGCAAAGGCTGTAAAGCCTTGCACGCAGGCCACAAGCCACCCACCAGACCAGTGCGGGCTGGCAAAGTGGATCCCAGGCTTCTGAGGCCTCAGAGCAGACTTCTTTGCATGTGAGAAAACCATTCATTCAGTCTAGGCAGACATTCTCCCCCTGTGGTTGGGCTGGCTGGAGTCTGTGGCTGGCAAGTTCACCACACACTCAACTTGACCCACCGTCGTCCTTGCTAATTCGGCTCTCACAGTGCACTGCAAACCTCACCAGGGGCTGCCAAGTCTGGGGCAGTGGTCTTCCCATAGGGCTACTGGAGGTAGAAGTCTCAGCCTTTGAATAGCTGGCTCCTTCTATTCCTAGGGAAGTAAATATTTAAGCTTCTGGCAGACAGACTGAGGAAAAAAGAAAAAAGGAGCTGCCACAATACTCCATTCCTTACCCATCCCAAGCCATGTTGAAGCCACACACCCTGACCCCAAAGTGAGCTTCCTCAGCATGGTGAGGCCCAGACCCCAACCAGCAATAATTCTACATATAAACAGCTCTTGCTAGGCATGAAGCACACACCAGACAGTAATCAGCTTATCTAATAGAACAGGCCTCTTTTCCTACCACAGAAGGATTAGTGGGCTTGAGTTACAACCGTGAAGCGTAATCAAGCCCAGCTCGACACTGGCAAAGGATACTGTATATTCCTGCTGGGCTGAGAGTTGTTGGCGCAACATGGTGTACCTACAGGGGATGAACAGGAAATGCTTGCCATGGTAATTATGCCGGGAGGTAGCAATTGAGAAGTGGGGAAAGGCAAGCGTTATGGGAGTGAAACGAGGTGCCAGCTGATGCCCACTCCCTAGACTCCTTGCAGACTTTGGAAGGCCTGGCAGTTACTGCGTTAGAGCAGATTTTTCTTGCCCATTATAAACAGAATATTCCTCTAAGCCAATAGCAAGGGGAGACAGATACCCTCCCTCACGAGGCCATGGACACATCTGCAGTGTGGTCTGTAGAGTGGAACCCACGGCCTCCAACCATGGTGATGTCGATGGTGTGATGAGGAATGACTGAGTGCAGCCCAGCTGACCAGGAGTTACAAAGGAATGGGTACCAGGGTTCGGAGAGAAGCAAATGAACTTGGTAAATCCCATCTTCACCTTGAAGATGCCAAACCTCAAGCCCAAGCACATGGCACGTGCTTTCTCTGTGTCCCAGATGGAAGCATCCCACCTCACTTGAGATTGTAGGATCTCACGCCATGTCTGGGGTAGGGCTTCTTCTTAGCAAATTCCACGACAGCATGAACCACAACTTTTGAAGTGGTTCTAAATGGCCTCCCGGTTACTTGAGAAGGGAAATGTTTTCAGGGCTCTGTCACTTGCTTATAACGTTTTAAACCATTGTCTTCATGGCCCATCCTCTAAAGCAAAGAGCCTCTTGTCTTGGTCTCCTAATGAAAAAGCAGTCATTCTCTTTCTGACACTCTACATCTCTCTTGGCATCTATTCTGTTCTCCTGTTTATCTTTCTTTAAGGATCACAGAATCCTCCCAAGGAAACTGATGGGCCACTGTGGGTTTCCCAGCATCCCCTAAGTGTGACTCTTTGAGTGCAATCTTGGTGCTCATTTTCCCATGCAGTCCCCACCACATCTGTACATCTTAAGTCAAATCTTTCTTTAACCATTTTTCCCCCAACAGCTGCTCTTTTAATACCCTTCCAACATCTGACATTTATTTGTTCTTCAGACAGGTTCTCTTCAATATACCACGCTAGCCTTTAACTTTCTATGCAGCCCAATATGACCTTGAACTTCTGATTTTCCTGCTTCCCCTTGAGGGCTGGGATTCCAAGTGAGTCCTACCAAGCCTAGTGGTACTAAGGACAGAATGCAGCGCTGCATGCATGTTAGGTGAGTACTCTACCAGGAGCTGGAGACCAGTCTCCAACAGGTAGCTCCTTCCCATACACTTAGAAGAGCAGGTGACTGGAGTGGCCATGTAGCACTCCACTAGAGACAATCCATGATAAGAAAAGAGCCAGGACTACCAAGGCATCCCTTCTGATAATATGCCACAGCCACTTGCCCTGCTAGTGACAACCCACCTCTCCGTAGCTCATTCCCAAAGCTCCAACTCCCCTAAACCACTGTCCACACTTAAACAACATGGAAGTACCACACTGTAAGTGCTAACTCCATGGCCTTTAATGGGAATATAGTTCAAGCTGTCATATCCAAACAATTGATACTAAATTTTTAAACAACTGAGTAAAGTATAATCTTCTTAGGGCACAGATGAAGATATATCCTGAGTCTGTTATATCCATGAGAAGGAAGTTAAGTAGAGCAGGTGACCCCTTTCAGCACATCAGGGTGCAACCTCTGGGCAACAGAAGACAAAAACAAACAACTATAGTATCAAGCACTGTATCAATCACGGCACTGTGTGGTGTTGACTGCATGTGACACAGAACGCTCAATTCAAGAAGAATTTATTCCAGGAGTGTCTGTCAGAGTACAGAAGGAACTTCAAACTCATTTTAAACTGCAACTCAGTAACTCCAGCATCAGAATTATGTCATCAGCAGAGGCTCAGTGGGTACAGCAGCTCTGAAAAAGCCACAGAGTGTGAAACGGAGCCAAGAACAACCAAGAACTGCCTTCATAATAAGTTAAACTAATCTGGCCACGCAATGGCTTTGATACAGAGAGCGGGCTAAGGCTGGTGCTCCGAACTAGATGTGATCACATCTGAGAAATCTGATCCTGCCTGGGAGACACTTCCTGGTCCTGAGCCAGCAGGCCACTCCTTCTCCTGATGGGCTTAACCACTTATTATCATCATCCTGGCACTGTGTGTGTGTGCGCGTGCGTGACACTGTCTGTCTGTCTGTCTTGTCTTTGTGTCTGTCTGTCCGTGTGCTTGCTCAGACCACCAACCAGCCATCACAGAGCCTTGCTTTTCAGGTTTTAGTGAATTATATCTAAAGAAAAGCATTTGGGCAAGGCTATGAAATTCCCCTACCACTCCATCTCTTCTGAAGCTGTAGGCATGTGGTCCAAGGAGTGAACACAAGTGCTCAGAGTTCAGTGCCAAGCCCCAAAGTTTTGTACGTTGATCTGTAATCGCGGCAGCAGGGGTCACTCTGCAATGGAAGTATGTGGATTTTGTAAAATCAGTCATAGCCCTTGCCTTCAAGATATCTAGTGAGGTTTATAGCCACACTCTAGAACATCAGTTCTCAACCTATGGGTTAAGACCTCTTAGGGGTGTCAAATGACCCTTTTATAGGGGTTGCCTAAGATCATAAAAAAAACACCCATAGATATTTACATCATGATTCAGAATAGTAGCAAAATTACAGTTATGAGGTAGCAACAAAAATAATTTATGCTTGGGGGTCACATGAGGTATTAAAGGATTACTGCACTGGGAAGGTTGAAGACCACTGCCCTTAGAAGTCCTCTGAAATTTATCCTCCTAGCTGACATCTTACGAGGTTGCATCAAACAAGTATTTAAAGTGGCTAGGTAAAGTGGGTAATTGACATCACCTCTTTGACTAGAACTTAAGGTGTCTAAGAGGCTTTAAACTGTGTGTGTGTGTGTGTGTGTGTGTGTGTGTGTGTGTGTGTGTGTGTGTGTTTTCAATACAGACTAAAATGAAATGTGCTGTTTAACCTCCGAGGCTCATGGCAAAGAACCAGGCAGGGAAAATTCTGTTTCAGTTATCCACTGTGGTGGGAGCCTTGCTGAGAAAGAATGTTGCTGTTGAGTTTCCTACCTGTGGATAAAATGGATTTCACAGATTTTTGGATGAAAGGGATAAGGTGATTTCCTGGGAATGCATTAAATGGCCTTTTGAATTCTGGCGAGGAGATCCTGTGCCCCACACTCTTGGGATAGGACCCAGACAGGAATCCAGCTCTATCTTCTCTTACCAAGAGCTCTGATTTCTGCATTCCATTCTTCTTCCCTCATGGTCTCCCAGCCCCCCTTCCGGCCTGGAGGCCCAATCCCCATCTCAGGCAGACAGGGCTGGCGGGGGCAGATGGGTAATTTTCCCTTTCAGCTTTAATGGCTGCTATTAACAATAAGTTGCCCTGCCCTACTAATGGCTCAACTTTCAGCTTCTCCTCTGATTGCCTGTGAGTAACATTGTGTCACATGAGCTGTGTTTAACAGAGGTGTAATAAATGCCAAAGAAGAAATATTACCCAAAATAAAAAATAGTTTTTCCCAGTGTGGCCAGGAGCTCAAGACTCCCAAGGACTCTCATTTCAGCTTCCAAAGCATTTCCATTTGCATTCCTTTTTTTTAAGGGTCTCTGGGGGCTTTAAGAAAGCTGTTTTAAGAGAAAATCCAGAAAGACTGTAGGGAATGTCAAGTGCAGGGAGTCTTGTTTTCAAGACAACAGATAGAGCGACAACAAGGGATGCTCTAAGCCAGGAGGAGAGAGGCAGGTATGAAAGAAAGGCCGTTTATTATTGCAAACAAGGCAGTCTGCCCTCCTTTCTGTGGTCAGAACATCAGGCCTGGCTACTAGGGAACAGATTCAGAGATATGAGACTAAAGAATTTCCCAATACCACACACAGAGACAGACAGACAGACAGACAGACAGACACACAGACACACAGACACACACACAGACAGAAAGATACAGACACACACACACACACACACACACACACACAAACACACACACCCCTACCCAGTTGTGCAGAAAGACTCAAATTCTCCGTTTATTGCAAGCAAACTCTGCTCTCAGTTTGATAATAAGCAAAAACCCATATTGTTGTCTGTCTCTCAAATAGTAGCTGGTTGGAACTGCTCCATTCCCAGAGAAGAAAGCAATAAACATCGAAATCCCTTGGCAATCCCTTGGTTGAAACTGTGGGCAGGAAGTATTTCAAATCCTTAAGGTGTTCAGGGAGAATGAGGAAAATGACAGAGGAAGGAAGAAGTCTCCCAGGAGGCCTGGGGATGAAGTGTGGCCATCCTGTGGAAGGGGAGCTCTTAGAGCAACAGACTAGGAGAGGGCAATTTTATCAATCACTTTGCTGACAATGACTAGCCAAAGAGCCCAAGCAGCGGTACTCAGAACAAATGAAGGTACAGATGCTGCGTGTGTGGCGGCCTGTGGCTCTCCCTCAGAGTTCATTGCCCTCGTCTTCTTTCCGTATCTCTCAAGCTCACAAGCACAGACGGCAAAACATTTACTGTGTATCTAACGGGAAGACATCAAGGGATGGAAAGACACAGAGATGCTGGGTCTTGGCTTTAGAATTGCATTTGTTCAAGAAAAATCCTCTGAACTGCCAGTGTAAATAGAGAGGGTGACAAGTTTCCATTGTGACAGTAGACAATGCATCTACATCAAAACATTATGTTGTATATGATGGATACGTACAATTGTGTCTGTCAGTTAGAATGGAAGTCGGGGCAGAGAAGGGTGGGGTGAGAGCAGAATAACTGTATAACCACACTCTATGGGAGAAGATTCATCAAGAGAGTGTGGTAGCCGAGACAGGTG
This sequence comes from Mus minutoides, assembly GCA_902729485.2. Lineage (NCBI taxonomy): Eukaryota > Metazoa > Chordata > Mammalia > Rodentia > Muridae > Mus > Mus minutoides. The sequence goes on along the minus strand of LR753637.1, from coordinate 129,208 downwards.
CAGTGCGCCCTAGAGGACAGTCTGGGAAGGAAACATGGCAGGGAGGGAAAATGGCTTTGCCCTATCAGGTCTGACTAGAAGGAACAAGGAGGTCAAGGCACACAGAGCACAGGAAGGGACCACTTGTGGTGGAACTCCACATGACCCTGGTCACGTGCATATAACAATGGTTCTGATAGAGGTTCGTGCCCTTGGTCTGCTACTCTTGACCTCTGGTCCTGGGCAAATCACTCTAAAGTATCCATTAATAGCAAAAGTGGGACTCCTAGAGCCTGGTGGGTCAATTGCTTTATGTTTATTAAAACCTATAACTGAAGCACCAGCATTCTCTGAAAAGGCACTGAGAGGAGCTGGGCAGCCTTCTAAACGCATGTCGGGATGGTTTTTTTCTTTTCCTTGAACCAAAAGATCTCACATGATCTCATCCACATTGTGCAACCTGACCCACACCCACACCAGGCTTCAGAGGCAGAGTTTCAAGTCTCATATTTTAAGAAAGTTGCTCAGAAAAGTTGAAACCAGCTCAAAGTGATGGAGAGCTCCAAGTAGGACTCTCCATGACCCGTGTGCTCAGTACGGCCCTGGCTTGTTTGCTCTAATTCAGAGCCCCGTGGACAGCCTGTCACTGTCTAGGAATCAACCAACATTTTGTGACCTGAGACGGGAGAGTCAAATGGCAGGGAAGCAGGGAAGTGCAGGCATGCGGAGACAAAGTGCAGAGTTGGGCATGGCTTGGACTGTTTCACAGAGCAGGTGAAAGAGGCTGGAACTGGATGCCAGTTCCCGGTAGTAGTAATATCATAAAACCTTTTCCTGTCACTCACAGACCAGCCATTCCTAAACATTTTGTGATACAATCACGGTCACAGATCTAAGGTTCCTGTTTGGTACCTAGGCCGTAGATTCTCATAGTCAAGCTTCCTGCTTATGATGTCACTTCCGTTGGCAAGGCACACACAATAACCTAATCCGATCTTCCAGGGGCTTGGGACAAAAGAACTTGCTCTACTAGCTCCATTAAATAAATAACACAGAAGAAAAAGGGGAAGGGAGTCCCACCCTGGTTTCTCAAGCAGGTGGAAGGCCTCTTCGTCCTCTCCTGTATGTAGTATCTCTGGTTCCTAATTCTTCCCTGACTTACATGTTTTCCTGCCGGGTCAGAGTCAAATATGGAGCTACCTCAGGTCTGCTCAGCTGTGTGGAGACCAGAAAGTGACATAAAATCAGAGAACAGATCTGTGGTCTGAGGCCCACAACTCAACCGTGAGGTTTTTCAGGAGCCCCTTTAAATCCTTTAGGCAAAGCATCCAATGGGTAAGGAAGCCAAACATGTACAAGTCTAGGCGAACAGATCCGCTCCCATAGATGTGAGTGGTTTGTCAGTCAATGGATTCTTGGCCCTAGGTGGGGAGGTGAGACAGAGCGAGCTGGCTTGGAGTGGCAAGAGACCTGTTCCTTTTGTGAAAGTGGTGAGCTGCTTTTCTATTGGCTCTATTGTTCCTGCAGGCCCAAGCCATGGTTTTTGGGGGACTGGGGCCATCTACCAGGCAACTGTTGGGTTTTACACAACAGGAAATGGAAGAGAGAAAATGCAAACTCATGAAGCAGTCACTGGCTTCTCTTCAGACAAGGTTCATAGCAGGGACCTCCGAGAGTTTCTGCAAGGTTGGGGAGCGGGGTGACTTTGCAAGCAGTGTAGCTATGTAGGCCCTTTTTCTTAGTGTTGGAAATGAGACATAGTGGGTATTCGCTCTGTTGGTGTCAGGGCAGTGGGTGCAGGGAGCCAGAGTTTTGAACTCAGAGGCCAAGTTCTATCTCTACTACTTTTAGCCAGAGAAGTTCCGGACAACATCACGAAGCTTGTGCCCTTCACTGTACAGCGAAACTGGCATTAACTATAGAGCCCTGCTTGTCCCAAAGTACCTGAATGACACAAATAAAATGTTGACACTTGCTCCCTTTTCAAGCCCCCTTTAACAGGGCTTAGAAATGGTGGTTCAGTGCTAAACACACATGCTGTTCTCAGAGAGGGCCAAGTTGGTTTTCGCACCTATGTGAGGCAGACTATAACTTCAGCTAGGATATCGTACGCCACCTGCCTTCCAAAGGTGACTTCACACATACTCTTGTGCATACACACACCTTTAAAAATAATAATAACTAAAGATAATATAATAAATATAAAAATAGTCAAAACCAATCTTGAAAGCATGACTCAAACGTATTGCAGTTTATCTTAACTGCCGATTCTTGAGTGAAAGTCACTTTGATAGGCAGGCACAGTTACTGAGGTGTCTCTGCAGGAGTTCTAAGACAGGAATACCAAACACTAGCACTTCCCTTCAGAAGATGGGGAGTTAAACCTCATTCTGGTTCAACAGCAGGATTCCTTTGTGGGAAATCTTGTGCTATTTCAATACCCTGTGGGAGTTTTTTTGTTTTGTTTTGTTTTGTTTTGTTTTGTTTTTGTTTTTCTGCTGCAATTTCATGTTTTGCTTAATTGTCCAGAGTGGCAGCTGTGATTTTCATGTAACTTTCTATTCATCTGTTTTTCTGTACCAGAAAGACAAGCAGAAGGTGCCGGGGCTTCTCCAGAGGGTGGCCTTATCTATACTTACTGTCAGAAACATACAGCCTGCACAAGGAGCTGAGCTGAGCTCCTGGTGAGCTCAGAAGGCCCGTTTCTTCCCGCCTGCACTGCCTCACTCTTCCCGGTGCTCCCCTTTGCTCCAGATAGGAATTCCTTGGGAATGACTAACAAAGAGATAACTTTCGCAAGCCACAGAGAATCACCATGTTCTTAGCAGTCCAGCGCATCCATCAGAGATGTTCACACGCCAAGAACCTCACCCCAGCTGGTGTGTTGTGCCTTTCCAGACCCATCCTGCCTTACGCCTCTTTCTCCTTCCCACTCCCCACTCATAGAGAGACTGAGAGCATGTGGCTGGTAAAAGCTACTCCCTATATTCCAGAGCCAAGCCTCTAGGCAGGACTGGCTTTGTGTATGTGAGGCCTGTACAGTGTCTCAAAGCCCCACTCACAACCAGTGTGTACTCAACATTAAATCTCTAACATGACCACACTGAAGAAACGCTTGCTGTTTAAAAATAAATGCATGCATTTATATATTTGTATGCGTGCACTCCTGTGAGCACATACGTTAATGCATACATGCACATGCGTATGTACATCAAACACAACCCTTGTGTGAAAGTCAAGGGGTGACTTGTAGGAGTCAGTCCATTTCTTCCATCATATAATCTGGGGATCAAACCCTGGTCAGACTTGGCGGCAAGTTTTTTTTATTTTTTATTTTTATTTTCCAAGTCATCTCATTGGCCCAGTATGAATAAAGGTGTCCCCAGTTTCTCTTTTTCCTGGAACCCACAACTTTTCTGGGCAGCCCTGCTTCAGGATATACACTGCAGCACTATTTTGTGACCACAGTTTAAGTACATCACACTATTTTACAATAGGCATCTATCTATGGTTGGGACTTAGAATCTAGCTTTATGACTCTTACTGGTTACAGTTGGGGGTGAGGGTTAAAGAAGAGAAATCAAAAGAAAATTTTCTGGAATTCAGCCTGTTTATAAACTAGAACACACTAATGGGGAAGACCCAGTTCCAAAAACGCTTAAACTATTGGTGTCCAAACTTGGAACTTGGAAAGTGGTTTTTCACTAGCTGTGTGACCTTGAAGATGTTCTGCTCCATTACATTTAGCTCTAATGTCTCATTTTCTCAAGAGCCCCTCGTGGGCCACAGTTTACACCAGGAATGGTGCCACTGTGGTATTCCTTATCTGTGGAAAGGGAGGGGCAATGATAATGGATGCACCTGGATAAGACAGGAAGTGAGGAAACACAGATATTTGGGAGTGCGAGCGGACACCTCAATTTTTCCACCTGCCTCTCTGTCCAGCCGTCCTTCTGAGCTCCTGTTTTCAGCCATCCGCTTGGCCACAACCGAGCCATCCTGGAGGCTCTCCTCAGCTGCTCACAGACTCTGCTCCCCATTCTGTTTCTAGATAGCTTGTGTGAATGTTATAACACTGGTCCCTGCTTTTTGTTGACACTCGGACAATGGCCAACGGTTCTTCCATACATCGCTTTGTTACTGCTTGTGGAGAGTCACACGTCCAAAGGCCAGGACCATAGTTTACTGTCTTCTGTCCCTCCCAACACATTCAGAACTTTGCTAAGGTCACAAGATATACCAAGAAATGTCTTTTGGTTTATTCAAACAAGGTAGAAGCATCCAAGAGGACAGAAGGCAGCCACTAGCTCTGTTAGCACATGGTGACATTTCTAGAAGCATTTCCCAGCTCAACAGAGTGAGCGTTCTCAGGATACCCTGGAGACACTTGACGGTTTTATCACTAGACAGACCTGAGTTACATCCCGGTGCCTCTGCCCTGTCAGCCACCTGACTGTAGGTATATCGGTTCACCCTTCAGAGCCCCATCTGTTTCCTGGGCTGCAAACGTGGGTGCACCTCATCTGTCTTCCAGGATTGCCATCTTGAGCTGACATGTGCCAAGTCATGAGAAGAGATCTGGACACATAGGGCATCACAAGTGCCCACTGCCTGCCTCTGCTCTGCTAGGTGACTCATGCTGAACAACTACCTGCCATTTCCTCCCTTGTATCTGGCCTCAGAGAAGAGATGTAGCTGAGCCAATCAGCCACATTGATGAAGCAGAGTCCTCGATTCCTGGTCCAAGCTTCCAAAACAAACTGGAGCAATACTCATTTTTCTTAATAGGGAACAAGTGATTCTCGCGCTAATGCTTAAGTGATCAATATATTCACCTACATACACATACACATGCACACACACATGCATGCACAATCAATCAATCAATCAATCAATCAAATTTAAAAAATAATATTTAATGTTGCCAGGCTAGAATTAATAGTGGGACCATATGTGCACCTTTTACTCTATTTCCATCTTTCGTAAAGGAATCATCTGCAGAGGCATTCCTTTGACACTGAGAGTGGAGTTGTATGTTCCTGTATGGCTGGTGGCCACATATGCAAAGCCAGTTGAAGTCAGTGGGCTGGTAAGGCTGCGGGGCTGAAAGAGGATTTGAATCTGGAACTGTATAGGAAGGAACTTCTCCCAAAGGAAGAAGACTAATTCAGGAGAGAATTACAGTGATGACAATTTCCAAGATGGAAAGAAACGCTTGAGTGAGTAGAACCATGGCTTCAGACCTCACCGTTAATGATGCTATAATAAACACAGACAGGAGTTTCAGAAATCATAAAGAAACCCACTCACCTAAGTATCTCATGTAGATACGGAAAATGCTCCTACCTGGTAATTTTTCACCATGCCTCTGAATACCATGCACAAACCTGGGCCCAAGTTGCCACAACCAATAGTCTCTTTCATGTAGGAGGACTATAGCTATTTAGACATATTCCAATCAAACTATAAAGGCAAGGAAAGCAGGGGAAGAAAGAATCATGTCATAACAAACAAAGACAACTAAATTATAAGGGCAAACATCTGTGGTCTGAATAAAATATGTGGTTGTGTGGGCAGCGCCGTAAAGCTGCTCCTGACATTCTGGAGACACTAGCGGGCTCACCTATGAGTAATGTGGTCGTCCTCACAATCCTGCAACACAAGTGTCAGGGCACACTATGCTGTCAGACATTCTGCATGGATTTGTGACTTAGGAAAATCACATTAAGAGGCTAAACTAATATATAATGTGAAGCACCATACACAGACACTCACAAACTGCTTCCTGTCATGAACAGATAAGCACTCTCTTCACTTCATTTAATACACACACACACACACACACACACACACACACACACACACACAGAGTAAAGACCCCTGGGGGTGATATGGGTGTGGACATGTCTCCCTAATCTAAGCTACTGGGGCAGAAGATGCAGTAACAGGGTAGTGAGGGTTCACTGACAAAGATTTATGGCTTCTCTGGGCTACAGTGCATAAATACATGCCCAAGTACTTAGAAGCTTGAGTTTTCTTCCTCTATAAATAGAATGAATAATAAGAGAAGTTCTCTGCTGAGATCATAGGGGGCATGCCGGTCCCCTGACCTCTAGGTATAGAATAAATAAGAAGTTGATTCAGAGAGTCTTCAAAATTGTATACCCTACTCTGACTTCAGTGGAAAATAATAGGTAGGAAGAATATGGATTTACCAAGCCACCAAGGAACAAGCCATGCTAGGGGCAGGCAATCTAAGGATTACAGCAGGGCCTGTACATCATCTGCCTGTCTCCACGACTGGCTACCAGGAATGACCCTGCCAGTGCTGTTGTGCTGTGGCAAGCACGCCTGCTTCCTGTGTGTTGGTGTAACCTGCCATACGGATGTCTAGTCATGGCCTCTTCATCCACATTTATTGTGACAAGATCTGTGCTTGCCACTGGCACGTTCTACATGGTGACATCACAGCTCTGATCTCAACAACAATAGTAACTACCTAGCCTGGCTGATCTGTTCAGGGAAACTTGGGGTTTAAGGCTAAGACCATGTATAATCTCATTTAAGGAACTTGCTTTGTGTCGGAAAGACAGTTCCACGCAGCAGCAGCAGCACGTCTCAGGCTCCCTTAAAACTAAGTGTGAGCATGTCAGTGTAGTCAGTGTGGTACAAGCAGAAGTGTGGGCAGTTTACAGGGAAGTCTTCTTTAAAAGGGTTTTAAGCCTACCCATCTCTTCTGGTGCCTGGGCAGCATATGCGACGTCTAAAACTCTAGGGGCTTGCTGTCCTGAAGACAACAAGGAAGTACACTTCCTGGAAGATGGAGGAAAGAGAGGAAGGAAGTCTATGTTTTTGTCAGTGGTAACACCACTTTGAAAGCCCATCTCTTCTTTTAGACATATTGCAAGGCTGTGGACATAAGGCCTGCTACTTACCATTAAACCTAATCCTAACACAATTACACTAAATTTCAGTAATAAGTTGTTTTGCTTCCCCAAGCTTGTTTTCTGATGTGGATTCTAAGAAGAAAATGAAATCTTTTTTTTTCTTCCTTCAAAATAACTGTGAAAGTCAAAACTGAGACAAAATCCTTCAAAAGCGCTTTTTGTGTTGAAAATTATTACCCCAATATTAATACTCTTGTGATTATTTTTCATTGTATTCCCAATTTACAGAGAAAAGTAGGTCAGTGATTGACAAATTGAAACTAGCTGAGACTAGGAACTCCAGTTTCATTACTCGGGCAGGATTTTATATCAGCAGAAAATGAGTCCAAGGTAATTAGTTGGGAGAAGGTGACCAGAGGTTATTAACCATTTCTCATTGTTGTGTTCCCAGAAAACTCTGCTACAGAGATGTTAGTTTAGCCATCTGAGAGGTTTGTGTGGAGATGCTTTTAATTCTCCTCGGGTTCCAAATGTTTACCCACTGTTTTGGTACCATCTCTTGAACGAGGGAAGATGAACCAAGTGTCTGTGCAGATTGGAGGAGAGGATGGGTTGATCTACATAGCAAGTGTCTGTGTAGATTGGAGGACAGGAGGGACTGATCTACAAAGCCTATTGCAGAAACAAATCCCAAGCAACCAGGGCACCTTGAAGAGATGCTCTATCACAAACCACCGCTGAAAAGAGCATTCTCATTCCCCTTCCTCCCCTTCCTGTGTGTGTGTGTGTGTGTGTGTGTGTGTGTGTGTTTGAGTATCAGCTCACCCAAATATGTATGTGCTTACATGTAGAGCTCAAAGGTTGACATTGGTTGGGTATCCTCATCCATCATTCTCCACCTTATGTTTTGAGACGTCACTCACTAAACTGAAATTCACCCATTCTCTAGACTGGCTGGCCAGCAATCCCCAAAGATTCTGTATCCAGGTTCAACGTGCGGGATGGGGATCTTAGGTCCTCGAGCACACATAAACAAGAACTCTACCCACTGAGCCATCTCCCTATCCCTAAACAATCTTCTGTTTTGTTGGTTGCACGGTTGGAGTCAGGGTCTCATACATGCTAGTGAAACGCCCCATCCCTGAGTCACATTTGCCAGCTCTGACTTTCTCTCTTCCATCAGTCATTGCTCTGTAGGTCCCACGACTCTTCACCATGATCGCAAAAAGTTACTTATTAAGGTGGATGGCTAGGAGACACTAAAAATCTACAGCCCTGTTTAACTTTACGAAGATTTTAAGAAACACAGAAACAAAACAAAAGTCAGAACTGGGGTGTTGCAAATAAGTTTAGAGGAAAGAGCTAGGTAAATCTGATACTTGTCATGGATTATCTGTATAGCCTACTGCCAGGCCAGCTATCAATCTAAGAGAAGCACGGGCAGTAATCTCTGAATTCTTTGAAGTTACTGGCAGATATGAGAATCAACTTTTCATTTGAGAACATCTGTAATACCCCATGCCTATGACTTGGAAGTTTAGAGAAAGAAACCTCTCACTTGGAATTCCACAAAATAAAGCCTCAGATAAGCACCACGTCTTAGTGGCCACTAAACTGCCCATAAAATAATGTCTCAATATAAGAATACAGAGTGGGTGTGTTTAGAACATCCCTTTAATACATCAAACTCTCAAGCCTTTGGGTGTGTACACACACACACACACACACACACACACACACACACACACTTGAAATACCATGAGTTTCTAATGAGGTCTGTGCATACAAAATTACATTCACAAGTTTGCATAATTTGCCATATACGTGTGTTCTATTTTTATCGACTGATGTGGCAGGCTGGGTGTATATGCTACACTGAGGAGAGATACTGTTCTCTGGTCACCAATGTGTCCCGAAGTGAGGGGCTCAGGACTCTGAAGGTTTTACTTCGGAAACCCTCTTTAAGCAAGAAGTCATGTAGTCATCCTGATTAGCTCTGAGAAAGAAACAGAAGAAGGCTGCAGAAGGAGACTGATGGAAGAAAAAGGCGGGAGGTTAGGGTGGGGAGCTTTGCTCTTATTTTAGGGATACTGCCTTAGTTCAAGGGAGAGGGAAAAGAACATCCAAAGGACAGTGCTGGTTCCTTACTGCTGCCCCTAGGAACTGAGGAGAGAGTTAACTGGGAAGCATCCCTAGTAATTTGAGACATTCCTACCCAGCAAGCTTTATTGTATTATCCCAAGTACGCAGAGACAAAAAAAAAAAAAAAAAAAACCCACAAATCTCAGCTCCCTACTTTCATTTATAATTGAACCAAGTCCAGAAGGATGAAGCCCGTGCCATCTGCAACACAGGCTGCATTAGCAGCCGGGAGAATGAAATATTCAAATTACTCTAGGCTACCTCACATGGTGACAGGGCTCAAACACTGACTTGCAACCAGCAAGGAGAGAGCAAGAAAAGAAAGTTCTTTGAGTTTGGTTCATTTCTTTAAAAAAAAAAAAAAAAGTGGAAAAAATACAAACAAATTGGTATTGTCGAGAACCCAGAGAGTGCACTGAAACATGTTAGAGAGAAAAGATCATGGAAGAGAGTTCACATCTGAAATGCACAGGAAAGGGGCGAGGGCAGAAGGGTGGATGAAAGAGGAGACAAGAAAGGAAGGAGGGAAGAAAGGGGAGGGAGTAGGAGGGAGGGAAAGAGAAAGAAGAGAAAAAAGAAGGAAAAGAGAAGATGATGTCACCCCAAACTTCAGTCGTTTGGAAGCCCTCCAACTTCATATCTGGGATGCTGCTGCTGCTCGGTGCTTTGCTTCATGTAAATAAGGGGTGCTATTTTTTGGGGAGGGCGAAGTTGGAGCTGCTCGCTCTGATACCGTTAATCAGGGCTGCTGAAATGGTGACACGGTAAGTGGCTCTAGCCCCTAGCAGCAGTCAAGATGGAGTGACAGGCTCCATTTAAGATGTCACTGCACATAATAAAGTGTAAAACTATACTTAAAATAAACGAGATAGAAACAATAAACTTGACTCAGTATTTGAACTTTCACAGACACGCGGAGCCTGCAGGAGGAAGCCTGTGTGGTGGGAGTCTCAGGGAGCTCTGTTTCAGCGGGGATTCTCAGGCTGCTGCTTAGAACGGGGATCTGGCCAGGGCCATGTGGAGGCAAGGAGGTCCTATCTATTGTGTAAACAGGGCATCAGACACGGTTTTGTTTTGTTTTGTTTTTTCCCCAAAATGCCCTACAGTACCAAGGGCTACACAAAGAGTCAAGCCCAGGTATCATCTTCCCAGATAGCCCCAAGAAAGGCGGTTTATTACCCACAATCTCCTGACTAGAGAACTCCTCCATGGCTGCAGGCTCTGTGCCCTCTTCCTGTCCACCTGATCCAGGGCTGCCCTGCTGCAGCCTGGTTTCGCCCCATCCCATGTTGTCAAGGCTGCTTGGCCCCAGATTGGACTGATAGGGTTTTTTTTTCCCTCCTCTGGGCCCTGCAATTACTGTGACTTGTGGGGGTGGATTCAATGTCAAAGCAAATGTTTTCCTTATGTTTCTTTCTTTTAAAAAGGAGAAAGAAAAAAAAGAAAGACCCCAAATGGGAGCCAGCCCACGAAGCTCCTGAAGCAGCCAACCAGGAGTCCACACTAACCAGCAAGGTGCCTGGCATTGAGTTTCTTGTGCATTAGACTTGGTGACATCAGAGAAGGGAGAAAGTGGCTCTACCTTAACAAACAAAGCAGAATAAACAAGCCAAGCCAGTCTCGATGCCACATATCAAGGCTTGGCATGGACCATCTTAGGTGTGGATTTTGCTAGATGGTTCTGGTATTTGGGCTCAGCCAAATCAGGCTATAACTGGTGGACCGCAATAATGGTTTCCTCTACCACCATCTTTGACCCTGTGAAGTTACAGGGCAAGTTATACCGAACTGATGCTCTCTATGAAAATTAATGTATTGTGGTATGAAAAACATTAAACAAAAGCCTATAAGCCACATTTTTTTTTAAACGCATACAGTCAATTACTCAGAATGAAGAGACTGGGCCTGGCCTCGCTTTCACACCCAGTGTCCATTATCCTAGCTGCTGCTGAACAGAGGTTTTAGCTGCCCCTCTTTAAAACTTTATTTTCTCTTTACTTGCATTAGGCCTGGCCCTGACTGAGTACCTATTGTATGCTAGGTACAGTGCCCAGAGAACACAGTAGGTACTCAATATATTCCTATAGGACTGACTCCCTACAAAAGATCTTCGTTTTAAGCTTCCCGCTTACTGATATTAGGGGGTAGGAACATAATCTACTACCACACTTTAGAAGGCACTGTCCTAATTATATATTAGAACTCCCTTGACTGTCATGCATAGTCCCTTGACTGGCCAAGTATAGAAGTTCCAGCAAGGCTGTGGTATATCGATAGAGAAAAAAGGCAGGCAGTAGGAGCAAGCAGGCTTCCATGCAACTACTAGCTCTGGCAATCACCTTCTTCCCAGCCTGTGGCAGGGACAATTAAGCAGGGACCCTGGCATCATCTCTCCTATGGCCTCCTCTCTCGGCGGAGGCAGGATCAATCCCCGGCATCAGGTCACATACGAAACCTGCCTCTTCAGAGCCCGCCTGCAGCTCAGGATGTCAGTTCCCACGAAGCCACCCTGCTCAGAGTGGGAGTTTTATTAGCCATAAGCTGTGACACCATGCATTGATATATTTAAGCAATAATGAACAGGGAAAACGGTGGTTGTCTGAAGCGGCCACCGAAGTGGTAAAAATAACCAACAGCGTTTTGTGAGTGCAAGGCTCCAACTCACGGATCAGAGAGACTTGGTGAGCAAAGAAAACGATGGAAGGTTTGAGATGGTAAAATCAGAGGACCCAAGAAAAACTGTTGTAAGATGTACAGTGCCGTGCGACCAGGAGCTGGAGATGGTCAAGGATGCTTAGGGACTACTAGAAGGTGAAAATTGAGATCCTTTCCATTGTTCTGTCTCCCCTGAAGTCTAATTATCTCCAAAGCCATGGCATACAGCTTTCAATCACAAGAGTAAAAATGTTTTCCTGAGAAATGCTAAAAACCAAAGCAAAAACTAAACAAAATAAAACAAAAAACAAAACTAAACAAAATTAAAAAAACAAAAAACCTCAGGAATATTTACTGGGTCCTATCATATCAGATGGTTTACTATGGGCAGCCCAGCAGAGAAGCTATCTATGGCCTTGCGTTGCAGCCTGAATCAGCCTGGTGCTTGACAAATCCCAGCAAGTCTTCCAGGGTCAACACAACCTACTGTGGTCGCCCTAGTGGAAACGTGCTGGGTTCTGGAATAGTAAGAGCATGACTTAAATGTTATGAAAACAAGGCTTCAGTGAGCTTGGCAAACGCCTCTCAGAAACCTTCCACTCCTCCTCGACTCTCAATCGACAACAGGTAGGACAGGCTGACTTCACTGGCCAAACACGTTAAACGGTAAGAGTTTTTATGATTAAAAGGGCCGGTAAGATAACAGTACATTTTCAAAGTTCAAAGGTGACTTCAGGGTGGCTGGCTGCTATTTATCTTCTTTTGATCAGCCCTTGAGTATCCCTTATTTGGTCAAACTTCAGTCAGTAATTAAAAATATGAATCTTCAGTGAATAAGTTCAGGCTTCGATATTGGGGCTCAAACATTATCTTACAAAAGGCTTTTTCCTTCAGAACCTTCCCGTCGTGAGAACTGTGTGACAATTACAGTACTTCCTGGCTTTTCTTGTCTATCCTTTGTGAACTTGACCTTTCAAAGTCTCGGCCATCCTGTCAACAATATCTATCACTGTACACACCTTCTACCATGCTCTGTGTTCCTGAACCAATATATTTTATATATGTTCCTTTACAAAAATCTTAGTTCTGGGGGGTGGGCGGGGGCCGTGGAATCTACCATCTCAGAAAGGATCCTAGAAAGAATTGTTCACCTTGACTGCTAAGTAATCCTCTACACCCTGAGCTCCAAGTTACCTACACTTCGCACTGTGTTGCAGAGCTAAGATAGTTGAATGCATCAATAAGTTTTGGCATATAATATCAAAGCTTGATTCTCACCTAGACGTTTGTTACCCAGATTTAAATGATGATGTTTGAATTATATGACTTTCACAAAGCTCTTGACTGAATTAGGAACTCTCTCAGTCTCACGGTGCATCCTTTTGGTTTGCAAAGCAAAAGCCTAAACGAGGACATGTATCTTTGGACACAGAACCATACAATATCTTACCCACATTTCCATCCTCCATTTCCCCTTAAGCCCTAAACTTAGTGAGCCGAGAAATACATCAGGAATTATCCAATCCGTTTCCCTCTCATGAGTCAAATCTACAGTGGTGATTTTCCCGCTGCATAAGCTTCTATCTTGAATTATACAATTGATGTCATGCACTACCATAACCCTGTAGGTGACATTAGGGATATCTTGAGATCCTGCAGCCAAGTGCATCTTTCAAAAAATCACAGCAGAGAGCAAGAAACAGCAAGTTAGATTGTGAGCATATGTGCACAGCCTCTCTAGACACAAACCTGTAAGTTATCTCTCAGAAAAAAGAAAGAAAGGAAGGAAGGAAGGAAGGAAGGAAGGAAGGAAGGAAGGAAGAAAGAAAGAAAGAAAGAAAGAAAGAAAGAAAGAAAGAAAGAAAGAAAGAAAGCTTACAATTTTTAACATGTTTTGCAGTGCTCAAATTAAAATGAGCTTTTCCTTAAGAGAAAAATTAAGCTTCTATCTCAGGCCACTATTTTCCATAAGATTACAAAGGGAGAAAAAAATCTAGAGAAGTCTTTTGTAGGAAAGCCTTAGGGTTCATAGGACAATGTGCGGAGGGACAGCAGACCACGCTTTGTGATCAGCCGTCCCTGTGCACTGCCATTCATACGATATGACAATGATGGCTTACATCAAAAGCCACAGTGCAAATAATCCCCTTCTCCATGCCACCCTCAGCAAAAGCCCCTAAACCCAGGGGCAGTGTGCCAGCATACGCGCTCCTTGGATGCCAGCTAGCCTCTATGCAGTGGATGAAGCAAGGGAGCCTTTTCCCCTCTGAATTGGGTTTTTCAATGAATGCTGACTGGCACCAGGAGGCACCTTGGGCCCCCAGAGCCTTCTTAAAACCCTGGCAGCCTGCCAGAGGAGCTCCAACTTTGCAGCCCAGAGAAAGCCATGTTGGCAGCTTGTCAGGAGTCGGGGAGTTACATGGCGCCCTGGGGGTAATAATATTTTCCAGAACGCTCAAGCTAATAGTCCCATGATGGGCGATTGAAAGGACTGTAGGTATGCTCTTTCCTGTCCTCAGCCTTAGAGTTCTCATCCATCTCTGCAAAGTGCTGAAGGATGCCCTGAGACCTCTGTGGCAGAGTTAGGGACACCACCCTTTGTTTTGTTTCATTTACTGTGTTCTATCCAAGCCCAGGCCGGCTTCTACTTATTACCATGCTTCGAATCCATTTTGTTGAGGAAAAAGATAATAAATGTTAATGTATTTTGAAGCAGAGTGCACCTTTTATCTTTAAAGGAATAGAACTGTGTATCCATAAATGTATTGTTTAAATTCACACAAGTTCTGTAGGATCTCTGGCTCGCATAAATTGGATGATGAGGGATCTTCAGTCAGTTATGTTTCTTCGGGTAGCTGGGAGAAGAAGGATAGATGGACAAGTTTCCTGTTCTTTTACCAAAGATCCGGAGAGAGGCAAACTGTATCTCCTATCCCCAAACCCACAAAATCTGATCTCTAAAAATCTTAGCCTCATCAAGATGACTTTGACATTTTAGCATCACAGTAGCTAGACAGTGATGTAATGTAAGGCTCTGTGTATTTTAATTGTTAGAAAGGCAAAGGCAGAATATCCAAGTAGTATTTTAAGCTTGAGAGAGAGAGAGAGAGAGAGAGAGAGAGAGAGAGAGAGAGAGAGAGCGCTTCCTAGTATGTCACCATCCAGGTGTGTTGAGCTATTTCAGAGGTTGTGACATATGAGCTACAACAGGCTGAAATAATGATGATGATGATAACAATAATAACAATAGTCCATAAACTCACGTGTTCATTTGTAATCTCTCCTTCTTTCCCTCCCTCTTTCCCACAGCATCCTCTATTTATTTTAGAACAATAAACTGAATTTTAGCCACTCTAGCAAAAAGTGGGTAGTCATGCCATGTGAATAGACAATAATAACTCTTCCAGTCCCTGCAATGCAACTGAACTGAAAGCCACAAACAGGTTGATGCCAGTTTTACGTGTTGAAACAAACCAGTCACTCTTTCTCCCGCTAAGCAGTTAAATTAGAGAGTATTCAATTAATAACAGCTGAATATTCTGTCACATTTAGGAAGATGTATGGTAAGACAAGCGAGTTGTGATGTATCTGACAGAAATGATAAAGGCTCTCCCGACACAGTCTGGCAGATACTTGGCTCCTGCCGCGGCTCTTTCTCATGTTCTAAAACGTCAGCAGCACAGACCCAAGATCCGGCACTGGCTTCAAGGAAAGAAACACTCCAAAGTGAACAGGGAGGCCCTCTGCCAAGTTCCCGAAAGGTGCCTTCTCTGCCTGTTTGCTAGGACCCATGTTCCTGTCCACAGGCCAGCAGGGCAGCAGGATTGACAGCCGCAGGCACCAGTGCCCTGGAGCCCCGGCCCTTCCAGTCTCCTCTGGCAGAGGTTAGTGTGTCCAGAGGCCTGGCCACCCAGTAACTAAGGGACACCCTTTTACAATTTGCACACCAAAAAGTCAAAGAGCAATGACCTGGCCCCCAGAGTGGTCATGGTAATCCCTCCTGTCTTGGGCTGATGCAGGCTGCCTGAGGGCCACCTTCTGAGAACCAGAAAACTGCTCTCAGTACATTCCTGGCAGCTCCTGACCCTGAGCCTCTATTCACATTCCTTCACAAAACGGCCCAGGCTCAAATTGAAAAGGAAATAAAAGAGACCACAATAAAATTGCTAACATACGGAGTAACAGAGGGACCTGTGACACAATTCTGTTCCATGTTTCCCTTTCCTTTCAAGGATACCTGGGCAGCCGCCGAGGCCTGTGGATAAGGATCTATGATCATTTCCAACATTCAGAGAGGTCAGTACCAACCAGGCAAGGGCTGTTGGCACTAAGGAATGGGTCTGGTTGCATGTCAAGGGACCAATGTGGTCCCACAAAACGCATTTCAACTGAAATGGCATCTCCTGAACTTGGGAAATAATGCACTAGAAACACAATGACAAAAGGGTCTCAAGAAAGGAGAAGAGCCATTCACCAACACAGTCCCTCCCTCGAAAAGCAACCGCAACAACAAATAGAATAA
Source organism: Mus minutoides (assembly GCA_902729485.2). Lineage (NCBI taxonomy): Eukaryota > Metazoa > Chordata > Mammalia > Rodentia > Muridae > Mus > Mus minutoides. The sequence goes on along the minus strand of LR753637.1, from coordinate 113,023 downwards.
GCAGACCCCTGGAGGACCAATTCCTGTGAAGCATTATACTGGAAGTGTTACACTGAGTTGGACTGCATGTGTTAAATAGAATAAACAGCACTGGGTGAATCTATTCTCATGGAGCATTGTGCTGGATGTGTTAAATGGAGTTGTACCGCCCGAAACAAAAATCTCAAATTTGGATCCCCAGCACCCCATATCTATTACTGATGTGACAGTATGCACTCACAGTCTTTGCACTGAAGGTGGGGTTAAAGAGGTGGGGCGGGGAGACGCATGGATCATCCATGTTCACTGGCCAGCCAGTTTAATCAATCAGCCAACTCCACATGTACCAAGAGATTCTGTTCCATAAAACAAGGTGGAGAGTGACAGAAGAAAGGGCACTCAATGTCATTCTGGCTCACTTGTACACAGATACACATGCACACACTCACTCACACATGCACACATCAAATATGCAAGCACACACACACTGACACCCAGAATTGAAAAAGAAATCTCAGACACATCTTTTGCACTTTTTAAAAATTACTAGACAATCTTTAAAAAAAAACCAAAATGGATAGAGTATACAGAGGGCCGTTTCTGTTTTATTCTCTGAGAAGAACATTTTGAGAGCAGAGATAAAACTGATAATATATATATATATATATATATATATATATATATATATATATATATATATATATATATATATTTGCGTTTCCTGAAGAGTTAGGGTCATCTGGGCTATTCTTTCATCATGTGCATCAGCAACACATTTCCAAACACAAAACTCAGCCATGATGGCAACGCCCCTATACTCATCTTCCGAGTCCATTTTAAAGAAAGTTTCTTGGAAAATTCCAGGACAAAATATCCGTATGGACAAGTCTTCCCCTCCCCCTTGAAGAGTAATTTATAAAATTGAAATTTATATTTCAGTTTATAGAATTGCTTCTAGGGGATTGAAGACACACTTTTTCCCTCCCTCTTATGCCCTTCCCCCATGTGTGTGTGTGTGTGTGTGTGTGTGTGTGTGTGTGTGTGTGTGTGTGTGTGTTATGCATGTGTATTGTCATGTGCACACATGCAGCCGTGTATCTATCTGTAGTCAAGCCAGAGGAGAACGAGGCCTATCAGTCTCTGCTTTATTCCCTAGGTATAGGGTCCGTCACTGAACCAGGAACTGGGCTGCAAACCCGGAGCTCTCTGCCTGCCTTCTCAGAGCACTGAGGTTACGCATGCACAGATAACCATGTTTGCTGGGGACTTGATCTTAGGTCCTCATATCTGTACATGTAGAACCTTACCCCAGGGAGCCATTTCCCCCAGGCCCATATAGTCTCTTAGCAGAAAATACCCACAGAAATGTGTCTGGGTGGGGAAGGATCTCTTCCCTTCAACCCCACAATACGGCAAACACCACTCATCGGACCATGGCCATTTACCAAATCTCTCACTGTGTCAACAATGACACTCAAATTGTTCCATGTTCCATAAAAACCTTGGTTATTGCCAACTTCCCCATCTACTTTACTAGCAAATACCTTGGATTAATAAAGTCCTCATGGTGCTTATGAGCTGAAAATCACTGTGTTCTCTAATCCACAGAGTGACACCGTGGGGCAACAGGCCCTAGCACTTAATTAGATTGTATAACTGTCATGAATTGGTGAGGTTTTGAATTTATATTTCAATTAATATTTAATAGAGCTTAATTAGCAATTCCCCCCTCTCCTCCACCCACATTCTGCCTTCTCCCCTAATGTCTTATTTCTCCTATCTTTGCACTGGAATGGCAATCCCCATCTCAGACTTTACAGAAGGAAGGGCACTAGGTGGCAGAGGCCACTCACTTGCTGCTTCTTGGAGATGCTGTGAAAATCATGGGGAGAGATGGGTCAAAAATTTTTAGGTGGGAGGGGAGAGGTGAGAGTCTCTTAGAATAATCTAGTGCGGACAGCACAGAAAGTTCTGGAAGAATCCAAACAGACAAACTCCCTGCCGGCTTCTAGAACTCCTGACTTTGGAGAGTCACTTTGGAAGTTCCCACAGATCTGAAAGGCATAAAACAGCCCTGAGTTGTGCACAGGTATGGGCATCCTGGTTTTAGACAGTATTCTAAATATTTTGGCCTGGGATCCATTTACAGTTTTAAAAATCAATACTTAGGGGCAGGAAGTTTGCCTCAGCATGTAAGAGCACTTGTGGCTTTTGCAGAAGACTTAAGGTCAGTCCCTTATGATGGCTCCTAAGGATTTGTTACTCCAAGTTCCGGGAGTCCAACATTTACTGTTGACTTCCTCAGGTACCAGGCATTCATGTGGTACACATAGATATGTGCAGGCAGAACACTTGTAAACATAAAGAAAAAAAAACCAAGAAATTTAAAAATTGATACTTAAATATTAAGAAGATGAGACTTCAATATGGAGAGAATGTTTACATAGGCTAGGCCTATTAATACTTGCTTTGTTAAAAAATAGAGAGCAAGAAATTTTTGAATAGTTATTAATTCATCCAAAATAAAATAACATTTTAACATACACAATACATTTTTATAAAAATGGTATTTGGGGGGATAAAACCAGCAATAATGGTGGAATTGTTTTACAGTTTTGCAAGTCTCTGTTGTCTGACTTAATAGAAGATAGCTGGGTTCTCATTTCTGTCTCTTTAATCAATCCCTGGTCCCTGGAAAAGCCTCTATCTGTTTCATCTCTCTCTCTCTCTCTCTCTCTCTCTCTCTCTCTCTCTCTCTCTCCCTCTTTGTCTCTGTCTCTGTCTCTCTGTCTTTCTCTCTCACACACAAATATACAGGAGAAAAGTCAATACTCTTATTAACATTATTATCAATACAGTGTTGACCTTGTGGTCTTCACAGGGAGGGCACAGAAGACCCTGAGACTATATTTTGAGGACTGTTTTATTAGAGCTTTAAATAAAGACACAATACAATAGGCGAGATGCAGGTAAGTCCTCCTCCCCCGCCAATCCCATCCTTCCTTGGGTTTTATCCCTACCATTTTAAAAACAGGGGCTATACAAGACACTAGCTAGCAGTCACAGTGGAAATTGATGTGAATGCAGGCTTTCCATTCCATATATACTAGTAACTGTCTAGTCTGAAAAATAAGAAACAATTACTTAATAAAAAAGACATTTAAAAGAAGGAAAGAAAAAGAAAGATAATGATAGTCTTTCCCTATCTTCGGCAAGCTACATTTTGTTTTAGCATCCAGGCACTCTGAAAAGCAGCTGCCTCCACTGAGGATGCTATCCAAGGGCGGAGGACCAGCGGGGGGATACCCTACTGCTTCAGATCAATTTCATCTCATTCCCACGCAACAGGAAAAGCTTGCCCAGGCACAGTGATGGAGATTTTTTTTTCCCCTCTTTTATAGGTTTTTTTTTTAATGCTTCTCTTTGAGACTATATTTTAGTTGCTAAGAAACTAGTTTCTTATTGTAGACTCACTGAGAGCCAAGATAAAGCAACTGTCAAAATAGCATGTTATTTTGACAGTAGCCATATCATAACCATAAATGAGATAGTTTATCTGTAGATTTTTACCCTCAGTAATGTGGTCTAAATACTGCATTCTCTGATATTTTCTACATATACAAAGACACATATACATGCATTTTAATAAGAAAGGCCATCACATGGTTAGGTGTGAGTATTCAGGAAAACACACACACACACACACACACACACACACACACAGAGAGAGAGAGAGAGAGAGAGAGAGAGAGAGAGAGAGAGAGACATACTTCCACCACTTCTAGCCCCCCAACAAGAACCCTCCTTAAAGGAAATTAGGAGCATGACCACTGGCTCTATCATAAATGTTTATTACATTTGAAGTATTTTTTTTAAGGAAGGGTAAAACACCATGAAGGGCAATATACATTTCCCTTATTCAAGTTTGTTTAAATTCTAAACATTTTATTTAGAGTAAGAATGGTTTGCATCTATTCATTCGAGATCATTCCCACATACTGACTCTTTATCCATCAAATAATGGGACTCATCACCTGACAGCTGACCCCATATACTGACTGGCCTGTTTGGCCCATGGCTTTCCTAGGGCATGCTCACACACTTTATCAATGACAGGCTTCCTCTTTCTCTTTCCCAGATGCACCTCCATTGCTGTCCCCAGCCACACTCCTTCTGTAAAGTCCCAATATGGAAGAATTTGGCTAAAAACAGGAAGTTACTCAAATCTGCTGAAAACCTCTAGCAATTAAAAACCTAATACTTGAACATGTTAGTCAACTGCTGTTCTGTTGACAAGGGTTTGAAGGAAAAGGGGAAAAAAGCCAAAAATGCATCATTTCCTCCCTGTGTCTTCCCAACACCAGCTATAGGAATAAATGCTACTTATTAACAAGTTCCTAGTCTAGGGTGATGGCACCTATAACTGAGGAACATTGAGTAGTTGTTAAAAATAATTATTTAAAGTAACAGCAACATACAAAATTCTTATCCTGTTTTAATGAGTTTGCTGGGTCTGTTTCTATTAAAACTATGTAATATCTAATAACTATCTAATGTCAAACTAAGTGTGTGCAAAGGGATAAAAACATAAGGGGATATTTAAGTTTCATTTGGGGGGGGCAGCATTAACACAACTTTTCTCATAGTCGACATACTCTTTTGTAATGTTTTTAGCACTGGGTGGCTCCAGATGAGATGCGAACACATCAGTATGGTTTGAGTCCGGCATTGTTTGGAGAGGTTGCTGCAACTCTGAAAAAGCCTAGCTGGCAGTCGGCACACTGTACCAGAACCTTGATGAAGATAACTCTCAATCTCTGATCCACCAAAACATATGAGCTGTCTCCTCACGCTCCTGCCACCATGGAAGATGCTCTGTCACATCCTCCGCATCAGGACAGACTGTCCCTCTGAAACTGGGAACCAAGATAAATCTCTCTCCCTGCAACATGTTTCCACGAATGTTTCCATGTATCTTAGTGATGGGAAAGTACTAATGTGGCATCTTAAAGGGCTTTGGATGTACTTTCGTTTTCCTGCTCTGAGGGATTTGTGAAGTATTCCACTGAGTGCAAAGTTATTCAGCATAGTAGAGCAAACGGGGCGCTAATGGCCAACCTCCTGTAGGACCGGAAAGGTTTTTGGTTTGATACTATTTGTTTATAGATTCTTCCTCACTTTCCAGATCACTTCTTGAAACAAAGGAAGATTTCTTCCAGTCTTCCCTATAGCCCACCATGGCCCAAACCTTACACCATCCTGTTGAAGTCCCTGCATGGGTGGCTGGGTAGACAATCCAATGCAGAATGATAGTCCTTTGCATCTTATAAGGAGGGAGAGAATCATGCCATGGGTGTTTGCTCCCCATGACAATTCTCATTCTTACCAGAGAACAAGGAAAACTCCCTCAAAATGTTGCCAGCCTTCCAAATGTTTCCATCATGGGGGTCAAAATTTGTGACAGGAATTGTAAGAAGCAGGAGGCTTCTGTGGGGATCTGCCTCTCTCTGATCTTTTCAACAGCTTATTATTTAACCTTAGCTGATAGAGATCCTGGAGCTTGGGGCAACAACCTCTTCTAATGACTGAAGCTGACCTTAGGCAACAAAGCCAGCAGAATCAGGATTGATTAGGAGGATTCACTCGCTCTTTCCAAATAGGCTAGATATAGAGTTCTTATTTCTACTTAATTATTTCTTGACCTGCTCTCTGATCCACGTTATCACTTTTAGTAGCCAGCAGAAAATGGGAAGCTACAGAAGCCCCAAGAAGCTGGCTCACCTTGGAGACACGTAGAAACACAGCAGGCGGGCCTGCAGGTAGGCACTCACACATATACGCACATGTGCATGTGTACACACAAACAAATCTCTTTGCATCCTAAATTAATTTTTATGAAGTGATATGATCTGTCAATAATTTGTATTTTTAATGGAGGATTTAATGTTCTGAATTTTTAACATATATCTGAAACTGGAAACATACACACTCAAAACTAGTCGGTTTGTCTAATTAGCAGACTATTATAGTTTGCTTGACAAAAGATTTTAAAAAGAGATTAAATTCTGCCTGTGCTGTTGATCACAGTGGCTAAATGTCTTCAATCTGGAGTTAGCTGATGTTTCATGGACAGCTGGATGTGTATCATTTTAATACCACATACCCATGTCTTTATCAGGAGATGGAGGAAGAAATATTTTAATACCACATACTCATGTCTTTATCAGGAGATGGAAGAAGAAATATTGCTATTCTGATTTGAAAAAGTCATATCTCTAAGATCTCACTCTCTAATATAAAAGAGAAAAAAAAAGAATTCCAAAAGAATTCTAAGGCTGTCTACTCTTGGGCATAGCAAATATACAGTAGGCATACTAACAGCCATATCACTGCACCTCCATTCAAATCTAAGACATCCGAGCATCAGCAACCCTAGCGAATGTTCCTATTCAAAAGCTTGATTAATTAACTTAAAGCTGATTTAATCATAAGATCCAAAAATGTCACAAACAAATTGCTGCTTTGCTCGTTATCCAGGGGGCAATTGCCAAATGCCTTCGCTCCCCGCATGAAGAGGGCCACTCATGACATAGACAGGCACAGAGACTTAAAAATCACACTAAGTTATGGCTGTTCTATGCTGAGGTGTAGCTAGGAGACCAAAAATAGATGAACCATGTTCTACCATATTACTCTGCAATAGACCAAGAATATAAATATAAGCAATCTTATCTGTAGCCAATGGTCCTTCTTATCTGTCTTTTAAAATAGAAATCACATACAAACATATACAGCTCATACATGTATCAATGCTGAACATACTTTAGGGGAAGAGGTAGAGAAAAGGAAGGAATAAGGTGTTTGCAGTATTTGGTGGGCTGGGAAAAATATTTCAAATCAGAGAGTTAGAACCGGTACTCGGTACTTGGTACTCGGTACTTGGTGCTTTAGAGTTTGTTGTTCTCTAGGAATACCCTCCATTTGTTCTAGCTTTCCCATCTGTCATAGTCAGGGTTTCTATTCCTGCACAAAACATCATGACCAAGAAGCAAGTTGGGGACAAGAGGGCTTATCTAGCTTACACTTCCACATTGCTGTTCATCACCAAAGGAAGTCAGGACAGGAACTCACACAGGATAGACACGTGGAGGCAGAAGTGGATGCAGAAGCCATGGAGGAATGCTGCTTACTGGCTTGCTTCCCCTGGCTTACTGAGCTTGCTCTCTTATAGAACCCAGACTACCAGCCTAGGCATGGAACTGCCTATGATGGGCCCTCCCACCTTGATCACTAATTCAGAATATGCCTTACAACTAAGTCTCATGGTGGCATTTCCTCAAGAGAGACTCCTTTCTCTGTGATGACTCCAGCTTGTGTCAAGTTGACACACAAAACCAGCCAGTACACCATCTGCCTATCTGGAGCATAAGTATTGCATCAAGTACTTGAGCAAAGAAAGAGAGAGAAAAGAGAGAGAAGGAAGGAAGGATTAGAGGGAGGGAGGAGGGAGGGAGGGAGAGAGAGAGAGAGAGAGAGAGGGAGAGAGAACACAGTGGGTTGCTTTTTAGAAATAAAAAAAACCACAACAATCTTTTAAGATGACTACAAAAACCAAGAGCTAGAATAGCAGGAAATGACACAACTCTGGGGAAAATACTGGGATCATAGCTGGCCACAGCCAATTCCCCACCTCCCACACTCCCACAGAACTGAAACATTAAAAACACTCCTGCAGTGGTTCCCACATGCACACCATAAAGCTGCTGCTGTCAGAGGAGGCTGGTAAAGTTCTAGGTAAGAGCGGCTGAGAAAGACACTAAAGTGCTGCCACATTCTCACATGGCTCTGCCTGGCATCAGTTTTACCTACAGATACCTCACATGGCTCTGCCTGGCATCACTTTTACCTACACATACCGTGCGCCACACCTAGCACCATACTTCTGCTTAGAGTCTCTCAGGCATCTAAGTACCAGACAGGAAAAGGAGTTCTGCATACTTCTGATACCTACAAGCTGACCTCGCTTTCCTTTAGCTAACAAGGAATAGGAAAGAGGGTCTTGGTGGGTACCCAGTGGTTACATGCGATTACTCCAAGGCTGATGACCTGAATTCAATTCCCAGAACCCACACAGAAAGAAAGAATAAACTCCTATACATGGACCTATATGTACACCTCTGCTATAAGGCTCACAAATACACATACATACATACATACATACATGTACAAATACATACATACATTCACATATACATACATGCATACAAGTTGGATTTTAGAAAAGGAATAGAAAAATTAACACTTAATTTCAAGGTACTTAAAGTGACTGCTCTTTTATTACAAAATAACCAAGTGTTTCCTGGTGATTCCAGAGCCACTCCTTCAGTAGGAACCACAGACAGGTGACTGGCTCATTCTGATATTTTTCCAGTCAATGCATGAGGGTGGTCATTAGAAGACCCTCGTAAGCACATGTCTCACTGATGTGAGCTGCCTACCTTGGGAAGTCAACACGCTTAGCAGAGCCTAGATCTCTGGAACAGGACATGGCTTATTCTCAGTCACGTGTATAAAAAGAAAGCAAGGGAAGGAATTCAGGGTTTCTCTGGTGGCACCTGAAGAAGTCTGTCCTACATATGGGCTTCCACTCTGTTAATGCCCCTATCAGACACTTCATAGTGGGAGTACATTCTCTTTGGTAGAAAATGATCATAAGCTCTGACCTTAGTTTTCACTGCCTGGACACGTTTATTACTAATTACTGTTGAACTTCTATCGTTACCATTACCACTACCTTCTCTGGGCTCTTTACATTTCAGCGCTGCTGCTCAATTAGAAGATACAAAAATCACTTCTCCGAGTGACTGTGTTGACAAGCTGTGCTGCTTAAAAGGCACCTTATTTGTGTCTCTCTCGGCCCTCTCCAACCTAGCAATTATTAGAGCACTTTGGTGAAGAAACAGTACGATCCACCCGATTTTCTAAGGGCAGAAGCAGGGATGGGGGTCTCACTGCGAAGATGAAATGTCATTTCTATTGAGCTCCATTCTTTATACAGCACTTTGAACACCCTGCCCGCAATGATAAAGCAAAGTTGCAAAGCGGCGTCGGAAAGAGATGGAATTCAGTAATTCTAATTTCCAGCCCATTGCTCAATCTGTGGCCCATGGGTTCCTTCTATTTTTCACTATAAAGTTCAAGTTTCCTGCTTTGCTATTTTTTTCTCTTGGAGAGGCAAAGTGGTATCATGGAAAAATATGAATTTTATTAACAGCTTTGCAACTGGGTTCTGCATCTCCTAGACTCAGTTTCCCCGTCTTTTAAATGAGAATAGAAATACTGCCTTGCAAGTTTGACCCAAGAGACATTTGTACATTTGCTATGGGACAGTGTGTCAGATGACAGGTACTCAGTCAGAACACAATCTTCTTCTTGTCCCTGTCCCATTTCCCCTTGTCTTGTCGAGTTAGACGTGAAGGGACATAGCTCAGCTAATATTTTGGGCCTATGTCCAATAAAATGCCCTCAAATTAGTTACCCATCTCCTACCCTCTGATTGTGTTCCCTGAGGACAGAGACCATGGCTATGACATTTTGTATAGATAACTCACAGTTCTCTAAGCATACAAGGTCATAGGATAACAAGTATAAGCCAGGTACCATCTGGCCATAGAGAGTGGATATGGGTTGTAGCTGAGTGCATATTCTCCACTGGAATACACTACCTGCTTATAGGAAGGTTCCTTTCAGCTCTAACAAGGAAATGGACCTGAGGATATTGGGTAATCAGCAGATGCTCTGTGAAATGTCAGTGTTATCCTGAGTAGTGACATTTCATGTAAGAGGAACACTGTTCATGAGGTACTTGCTTAATAGACATGTGCAAGGTACCATAGTTGGGAATTCGTTCATACTTTAATAATTATGGAGAATTTTCAATATCTTAATCAGAACTTGACACAGTAAGGAACTACAGGAAGAAAAAGAGATGCTTGCGAAGGTGTAAGAGTAGACAAGAAATAAGCCCAGGGACCATCTGCTGCTGAGGCAGACACAGGTTTCTGAATTTCTAACCATCCCTTCCTAGCATCAAGCTCATAGGATGTGGCCACGGTTGGTTCATGTCTCCTGGCATTCCTGAAGTCTGCCTTCATTTTCTGATGCTTTCTTAGGGGTGGGACAAATAAAGAAGTGAAATCATTAAGATGAAGTAAATGCAGCCATAAGATCCCATCAGACTTCCAATTTCTTAGCCAATAGTCATTCTGCCTTTCCTTCCTAGCAACAGGAATCCAATTTGCTCAAAGAATATGTCAAATGCGTGGTGGCATTTCTCAGTCCCCATTGTAGCAAGGAGTGGCCGAGGGCCTGTGTACTGTATAATTATACACAAATAGATTTATTGTATAGGAGTTTTTAGAAAATTCTTTTAAAGGGGGCAGTCCACACAAATGTGCTCACTTTAGCCCCATTGTCCTTCTGCTTGCCTATGGGTATAAAGTCTGTACACTGAAGAACAATGTTAACTAGGGGGTGGGCTTCCGAATGAGCCTTAAATACATCCTAATGCCTTAGTAAGGCCCCAGTTTTGCTGATGGTTCATTTAATTCCATCCCACAAGGCATAGCTTGATTCACCTTTTCAAACATTTTATAGCAGACAGACCCAAGCTTCAGTAAGTCCTATCCCACTGCCTGAGCAAAATCCTAGATTTCCTGGGAGTCAATTCTGGAAACATACATGACAGATAAATGAAAGATGACACTCAATCTCTTAGCCAGTACCTCATAAATTGTAAGGGATAGAGCATATAGGTCCACGCATAAGCAAAGGCTGGACATACATCACCTCCAACAGTAGCAGAGAGAAGTAGGATTGGATGAAAAATATCAAGAGTAGATGGCTAGGAGAGTTGGCATCTGGAGTCCCAAGGATTCTTTGAAAGGGGCTGGGGTATTGAGCAGCAACACCGTGTGTCAGTATCAACCAATTCAAAGAATTTGATGCAAAGAAGTAGGTGAACTGAACAGGTGAACAGGACAATAAACAACAGTTACCATAGCCATCCAAGCATGCTGCGTGTGATGGCCACTTGTGTAGAAAGCCTGTGGACTCCTTCTGCCCCCTGACTCCTGACCTGGCACTAACTTTGAGCAGCAGCAATGCCCTAGAGTAGGGGGCTTCCTCACTGCCTTCCATTGCTATTTGCCAGAGACCCTATGGGAGTCAAGCTTTGTGTCAGTCCTTAGCTCACTGACTAGTATGCAAGCCGAGCCATCTCGGTTCCCATTATAAAGTCACTCATTACCATTGCACATTCGTCACTGTCATGCGCTCCAAGTCACTTTCAGAAGCCATGCCTCTGGTCTTTTCAAGCAGCACGCTGGCCTGGAACCATTAACTGCTGTTCTGTAGATAGCTAAACAAAAGCTCAACTTTAGTTAAATTGATCTCCATGGGGTCCTTTTGGGATGAAGTTGTAACTACCTCATTTTTTTCCCTCATTCTTTTTTTTTGAAGTCAGAGCTTAGGAAAGAGTTGGTTAAGAAGAAACTATTATCTAGCAGTTTCCTTAGATAGATACACAAATTCTAACATAAGTACTACTGTCCTCAATGTGTTCATCCTGTTGTCTGTCTGTTTGTCTGTCATCTATCTATCTATCTATCTATCTATCTATCTATCTATCTATCTCACAGATCCAGAATGGGCCTGCTATGGTACTGTCAATCTGGCTGTGTGTCTCTGACCTTTGATGCAGGCAAAGTCCTCCAATTCAAAAGTAGTGTGGATAGCCTAATGTTGAAGGCCTTGAAGTCTTCTCTTCACCTGAGACAGAACAGAGTACCCCTGGGTTTCCTGGCTTAGGTTTCTTCAGAACTGTCGCTGCAGCGTGCAGACCAAAGGAATTCTCTTCAGGAACCACCGGAAAACAGTCTTTTAAAGACAGAATTTTTGTAAAAAAAATTTTTGCATTTAGATGAAAACTAAAACTCTCATCTTTTCCTCTTGCCTATAAATCTGTGTGTCTCCAGATGGGATATAATTTCACCTAAAAAGGTTAAAGAAATTTCTAGAGTAAAAGAATTAAACCACAGGCTGTTAGCTTCAGGTTTACAGTTCCTATTGGAACTGATGGTGACTTTTTTTTGTCTGTTAATGTAGGTGGTTTCAATCACACCACTCCATTGTAGGCTCAGTAGTCCATAAATCACACACACACATAAACACACACTTAAACACCTACACACACACATACACACACACACATAAACACAAACTCACATTCACACACACACATAAACACATACATTCACACACACTCACACACACATACACATACACTCACACACATTCACATATACACTCACACTAGCCTCCTAGGACAGGACACACACATACTTGTCTTTATCTAGACACAGTAACTACAATGGAGGCCAAGGGACGTATTAAAATACTCTCACCATTTATTGGAGGGGCATTGTCAAAATGAAAAAGACAAAAGATTGGCTTCTGTCCCACCAGCACAACCAGCGTGGACCACGGGCCTTTCTGCAATCCCTTCCTTATGTACAGTCCCTTGTATGTAAATGATGGGGCGAGAGGCCCTGTGCTTCAGTACAGCAGTGCTCTAGCACTGTCGGAGCTAGAGGGCATCTCGTGCACAAGCCTCTTTATGACTGCTCAGAGATGGTGGCTTCGTAATAGAAATTGTAATTTATAATCTTGAAAAATCGGTTCCAGCCTGTTTTGAGTAATAAAGAATACTGAATAATACATCTAAATCATATGAGTTCTGAGTCACTCAAAAGAATTTTACCCAAAGAGTCATCCTGGACAACACAGAGATCTCTTTTACACCCTATGGATGTTGTCGCCAACCCCACAGCCTCAGAGAAGGATGTAGAAAACTGGACCAGCATCTGCCATAGAAAACAAAACTAGGGTTCACTGGCCAGCCTGGGCTACTCTGTATAATTCTCTGGGGCTCACTGGCCACTCCTGGCTACTCTAAAATAAAGAAAGGAAAGAAGGAAGGAAGGAAGGAAGGAAGGAAGGAAGGAAGGAAGGAAGGATACGGAAGAGAGAAAGAGAAGTGAACCCTTCATTAATTAAATTGCAGGAACTTGAAAAGAACAACTGAGTCTTTGATGATTTTTCAGAGGTAAATTTTAATTTAAAATGATTTTGCTTCATCGTATAGTCTTCACATATGAAGCACACGGCATCAAGTGATGGCTTAGCATGTTCTGTTGCCATGGTCACAGATCACAATAAAAATAACTGTGGTCCAGGGGCACTGGACCTGCTGTGATGGATCTGGGAGCAGCAAGCTCTAAAGGTCTAGTCCACCTGGCCACAGGCTTTTTTCACTGTCTTGCTATTTCCTAAACTCCAGACTCTTCTCCTCTGACGTCACTTGTTATTTCCTCTCCCCACATTTATATCAAATTCCATTCTTCCTCTAACTGTAACCTGTCTTGCCTCTTCCCAAGTCTGCAAGGCTAGCTGCTATCATGTATGTCTTCTTTTACAAAAACAGATACTTTACATTTAGATCATTTGAATTTTATTTATTATTTATATATTTATTTACCATGAATAGCTGTTACTTGGGCCTAGCAAGTAAATGGACCCTGGAGTTAAAATATAAGATGGCAAGAGCTTAATGTATCATATTTTGCCACTCAGAGCCTTGCTAATATGTAAACACAGACACACACAGAGACATACACAGACACAGACACACAGACACAACACACACACCACAGTCATTGCACAAACACTACATCCAGGAGGACTCTGCCCAATCCCAGAAAGAGGAAACACACTGAGCTGGCTGCTTTCATGAAAAGAAAAAAAAAAAAAAAAAAAAAAAAAAAAAAAAAAAAAACAACACAAACAAATAAACAACAAAATGGCCAGGGGGGAAATGGGGGTGGGGTGGGGTGGGGTTGGGTGGGGGAGAACCAGCTAAACTAATTTTAAAGACAGCAAATGTAAATAAATCACTGTATCTGCTTTTAGAAATGACAAGGTAGGAAAATGCTCATGTGTTCTGAAATAAAACAGACTATGCCAATTCTGGGCTCAATGCTTTCAATAACCACTAACACCAGACTGCTTTGGTAGTTAGGAAAGCACACATGGGTAGGTATTCTCTGGACCTCAGAGTAAGCGAGTAGAAGTAACAGAGCATCGTCGAATACCGTCTGCTCAGAAACACATCAGCAGCCCACATCAAAGAAATAAAACCCACAACCAAACGCTTCTCTAGCTTTATCACGGTGCCATTTACTCTGAGGCAGACAGCTGAATGTGGGCCTCATTCAGGCCACAGGTGCAGACAGGTGAGAGGGTCTTGACAGGATATGTTGCCTGCATGTGTGTAAGTGTATGCGGAACCAGCCTGCACCAGAATCTTTGCGACATTTAAGGCATTTTACCTGGTGCAGGAGAGACGGCTCAGTGGCTAGAAGCAGGCCAGAGGACCTGAGTTCAGTTCCCACCGTAGGCCACTTCCTGTAAGTCACTATCAATAGATGAGCAGATAGGTAAGTTCTGAAATACCAAGACAATAATAAAATAATACTCACTAAGAAAAGGCAACAAATTGCTAAGCCAGACAACAAGGAAAAAACATCACAAAAAGCTATTTGGATGATAAGATACACAGGAATCAGACACATCAGAGTAGTCGGGACACGAAACCTACATTCTATATCATTTCACTTATCAAACAAAATGCCAGAAAAGCTCCTCTATAGCAACAAAAGAATCAGCTTTTCCAACATTTTACTCAGAGACTAATAGGTACAGAAGAGGTGGGTGCTAATTAAGTGAAGTCAGGAGAGAACGATGCGGTGTTCAAGGAAATACCTCGTCTTGATCAGTGTGGCTGGTAAGGATTGAGAGGCATATTTGTGAAAACTTATCAAATGTTAAACATGAATTTTTTTCTGCGATAGTCAGCTTTGCGTTACCATAATGGACATCTTGGGCTCAGGTGGCTGACTGGTCCAGGCCATGACCTGTTGACTTCTCGAGACAGTATCCTGGGATAGGTATTGTCTGTATGCAATACCTCACTGTGTAGCAGTCAGGAAGACAAAAAGGACATGAGACCAGCCTCCCATCACTTGCTTTGAAAGGACATCCCTCAAAGGCCTCTTGCTGGATCCATCTCACCATCTCTAAAAACACGATCTAGGGACAAAGACTTTGAGGGACACTTGAGATCTAAGATGGAGATGAGGGCGGTGGTAGAGAAGAGGAAAATAAATAAATACTTGTTAAGACTCATCAAACCATGTGCATAAAACAGAGATGCTTGCCTATGTAAATGACACCTTCAGCTGATCAAAAATGTAACGTTTTTAATAAATAAGCATCAATACCAAAATCTGATACACTTTTACAGTTTTATCCTGATTTACTATATTTTTAAAGTCTAGATTTATTTTATGTATAGGAATGTTTTGTCTGCATGTGTGTCTGTGTACCATGTACAGACTTGAAACCCAAGGAGATCAGGAGAAGGCACTAGATAGATACCCTGGAACTGAAATTATGGGTGGTTGTGAGCCACCACGTGGGTGCTGAGAACTAAACCTGGGACTTCTTCAAGAAAGTGTACTCTAAACTGCAGAGACACCCCTCCAGCGCCCTGATTCAGGAATTGATCCAACTCATTATAAAATTATCCAAAGGTCCAATGGAATTCCACTCAAGCTTACTCAAATAAATGACCAATGAGACGTTACCAAAGAGTCCTTCAGGGAAGCAGCTTTCCTCATGGGCCTCACGTGCTCTGAACAGTGTGGGCAGATTTCTCAAGACTGCTCAAGTCAGGGTGGGAGTGCCCAGGCACCTGGTGGGTACATCTACTTAGACAGAGCCTTCTTTTCCTGTCTCCTGGGATCTTTGTCAATGACAGCACAGATACACCTGCCATTTAACCTGGAAGCTCCCTCCCAGAGCACCTGCAGAAAATGCTTCTCAATTGCCAAAAGCCAAAGGGGTTCATCTACTGTCGGCTCTTCCATACTCCAGGTTTCTTTCTTTCAAGCGAACAGAACTCTAAGCTCCGTTTAGGCGTTTCAACAAAGCTCAGAAACAGACTCTTTATCACTCCCTAACTGCCGGCTCATTCTCCGGCTGATTTTTAGACGAGTTTTTCTCTCTTCTCACCTCTCTTAGCATCCTGCTTTGCTGCCCTTTCTGTCCATATAGCGGCTCCTCCGTCTGTCCATTTTATCTGCCGTGTGCTCGGCCGACAATCTGACTTTTGGTGCATTTGCTGATGGATGTCTTTGTTCCGATCTGTGTATTTCTGGAGGATAATGTATATATCATTGCTTCCCCCCCCACCCCCATGTGACTTTTTTCCTTTGCTGTATCCAAGTAGCAGAGGGTTAGGTTGGGTTCCCCGCGCCCCGAGGGGGAAAAAAAAAGAAAGATGAAAGGAAGAATTAGGTTGAGATGGGAGAGCGTGGAACAAGAGGGGAAGGTGTCAATTAAAAAAATGAACCCTACTGCATCCCCCTCTTGACAGGTGGGGTGAGTGGACCTGACAGCCGTCGCATTCACTGGCTTTGGTAGAACCCTCATGCCTTGTGGTCCCCTGAGCTCCAAAGGAGTAATTCTAGGGACAGTGGGCACACTCATAGATTTTCTCTTGGTGTCCCAATGCCTCCCCCGCAGCTATTTCTAATAATGGTAATTATAATGATTTGAGGCTTAAGCAGGGCAATCACGGCCTGGAGGCAGACTGTAATGAAGTAGTCAGGACCAAGGAGAGGATAGAGGCCATGGGAGGAATAGGCTGGTTGGAGCTTTTTTGAGGCCTTAAATGGCTTGGTCGAGACTAGTATGGTTGAGGCAGCTTCAGCGTGGACTCCAAAGTTTTAGTCCTGCGGGAGATTCAAAACCCCACTTCCACTGGAGACAGGGAGGTGGACAGATCTCTTCAAGCCAGAGACAGGCAAGGCTGACTTGTAGGCAGCCCCTGTGCAGCCAGAGCCTCATGCAGCCTGTGGCCTGCAGTGGCTGCTGCTCTCTTGGCTGAGGCCTGAATGGTATTCCCTTTGGCTCTGTCCAGCCCCTCCCTATTCCCTCACCATAGATAATACTGTCCTAAAAGCCTTGGCCAGAATCCAATTACTGCTGATATACATCTTCCCTTGACTCCAAATGACTCTTTCTGCCATTGAAGGATATCCAGGAATGTTGAAAACTTGTCCTGATTGCAGAGTTAATGGTCATGTGGTCCTCCGAACTGAAGGAATGGCCTTAGGGGGAGCCTTGATGGGTCTCGCTAGTCATCAGTGCTACCCCACCTCTCCGCTCTGCCCTTATTAAAGCCATTCTTTCTGAAAGCTAAATGAATATGTTTCATCTTCAAATGCTGAAAAACAATCGCAGGCAGCCGGTGATCAGTACTGAACAATACTGGCTTAATCACTGCCGTTGCCTTCCTCTCGCTTTTGCGCTTCCTCCCCCAAGCCCCCTTCCCCCCTCACTCTCTTCTCAGCCCTGTTCCCACTCACACCAATGATGCCTGAAGCATGAACTACTCCGTGCCTAATTCCATAAGTGTGTGTAGACAGAAGCACACACATGAGCACATCCGTGTAGATGTGAGCTTCAGAAATGTGTAGTTGGTAGGTAGATTACACGTCTATAATTGCATATATGGGCTATGCTGATCTATCCATACTTGTTTTCAGGCTCTTTAAGGAGTCAATACATTTGAATGCCACCAAAAGTTGAAAGGAAAACTATGCCTAAATACTACATTTTTCCAATAATTATTGCAATAGATTATGGATTTGGACTATAACTGAAATATAGGTACGCTGAACTAGAGTATATATATATATCTGTGTGTGTATATATATGTGTGTGTGTATGTCTATAAATATGTATAGCTTATGCAATATATAATGTGAATACTTCAAAATATCAAAGGAGCATTTCTAGTAACTAATGCTTAGCAGAGATTATGTACTGGGTAATGAATTACATTAATACGTGAAATGTCCTCTGCCCACCTTTCGCTTCACAGCTGCCCCTATTATCCAGCTCGTCAAAACACTAGCATGATATTATCTCTCCATTCCACATCTCTTTCCTTCAGAGACAGGCCCATCAAAGTTGACTTTATTGGCCAAAGGAGAGTATCTTATAAAAAATCTCAGCCAGGCAGTGGTGGCACACGCCTTTAATCCCAGCATTTGGGAGGCAGAGGCAGGCGGATTTCTGAGTTCAAGGCCAGCCTGGTCTACAGAGTAAGTTCTAGGACAGCCAGAGCTACACAGAGAAACCCTGTCTCGAAAACAAAACAAAAACAAAATCAAAAACAACTAAAAAATCTCTTTCAGTTTTCTCTTTCAGTTCTTTACTCTTACACATTGTTCAAGAACGTAAGAAAATATGAGCCAAAAAGGGGGGAAACATCTAATAACCATATTTGTTACTCAGGGTGATAGTGCTTTATTGATATTATCATTCTGCCTACTGCTACAAACAATTTAATGCCATGTTATCCTTCTGGCCATTTACTGTGTGTGGTATACAATAGACATTCAGTAAATGCTTGCTAAGTGAACTGCTGATATTCATTCCAAAAAACATTTGTGGACTCAGTGAGAAAGAAACATAGGCAGGGCCTATGCACAAAACAGCTCCACAAAAGATGTCTTCCTTTAGTTGGTCAATAAAGTAAGTGTCAAGATTTAATAAAAGTCTCTCTACTAAGCATCATTTATTAAAGGTCAATTTTGTTGATTCGTTGATTTTATTAGATGAGATATTGTGGCGTTCCTTTATTAGATGAGATATTGTGGTGTTCCTTTATTAGATGAGATATTGTGGCGTTCCTTTAGATCTAAGTTAAAGTTCCCTTTCCACTTGAGCAGTTTCATCCAGTTGATGTGAAGAGAGCGTCCTTGATGTGCAAATGGTTCTTTTGGTAAATGGGTGGTACCATATTATGCAAGGACACACTGCACACTCTTCCTACTGCTCCTTCTCTGTGTCCACGATGTTTGGGATTACTGTCAAAAAGCATCTTTCTTGGGCCTCTTTCTTTCTTTCTTTCTTTCTTTCTTTCTTTCTTTCTTTCTTTCTTTCTTTCTTTCTTTCTTTCTTTCAACAGTCTGAATACTAGGTTTCTCCTTAAATGACAAAGATCTGCTCTACCGCAACAGACAAAAATGCCCTAGGTATGGACACAAGCAATACACAAAACACACATGGTCACTTAAACCTCCCTTGGTGAACCCTGAGTGCTATGGCCCTGTGTCCAGATGACACCCATTCTGCTGTTGGTAGCATTTGGTCCCCAACAGATGTAACAAAGAATGAGGCCTAAGGTCTCACCTCAAGAAGGTCTCAGTCTAGGGCTAAATTAGACACCAGGGGAGTGAAAGAGGAGATGAATGAAATATCTAGGCATAGCTGACCTGAGATGCGAATTGTTCATAAACACCAATATCTCAGAACCTGAGGGCACAGGTGCCTGCCCGTTCAGGGAGCAAAAGTACCCAGAGCTGCAGAGGCTAAGAAAGCAAAACTTGGGAAAAGTTAAATGTAGAACAGAACGGTGGAAAGGAGTTAAGAAAGTGGTCCAATAAGTCGAGGACAGAAAGAAAGTACACCATATTAAGCTATTGTGAAGCCACAGGAACTCGAGACAGAAAACCATCAAAGGCGTCAAAGGAAGCCTTGCGTGGATTGAGAAGGGAACGCTTGCCCTTGAGAATTGCAATGATTGCAGGAAGGGTAAGATGGTATGCAACTAAGGAGGAGGAAGTCTATGGAAGGTTTCCCTAGGTTCTGTGCCTAGAAGAGGATGCCCATGGATCTCGAGGGTGGAACGATAGATAAAGAGAAGGACAAAGAGACAGAAGAAACTCGTGTGGGGCCCAGGTGGAAGAGTCTCAAAAAGTTTCTCTCAGCGAGAGGAAGAGAGAATGCCAGTAAAGTAAGAGGCAGTGCAGGGGGAGAGGGAGGGAGTTTGACACAGAAGATCTCATTTCTTCCCAGAACTGCTGCACCATGTCTTCTGCTGGGAGGCAGTGGAATTCAGAATTTGACAGTGGAAGATTTGCAGACACATGGGCAAGTGCAGGCATGCACCAGCAGGGCTGGTGTGCACTGGAGGTGGAGAGGAAGTGTTCTTGGACCACTTGATTGTATGTTTAGGGATATGTGGCAGGCAAGGTCTTTAAAACAAAACAACAACATCAGCAGCAGCAGCAACAACAAAATCTATTCCTAACTTCAAATCTAAGAGCATTCTTGAAGAGTAGAAGTCAGCAGTCAGGGAGAGATAGACAAGGGACACTTTCCTTCCTGCTTTCTCTTTGTTCCAGTTGCCTATGGAGGATGTCTCCTGTGCCTCAACACCTACACGGACTTCTGGCATTTTACCAGCTCCCAGGGCCTGCAGTATAATCACAGGAAGAGAACACAAGGTTGGCTCTCAGGCTCACTGCTGAAGGCTGGTGTCTATGCAGATCATCCAGGCCTTCTCCCCAACATGGCTCTAGCCTTCAGGTTGCCCACTGTGCACATAAGTGCCTGCTCCCTGGCACACTGTGCGGGCCTGAGCACTGACCCTGTGTGTACCTTTGGCCTCCAATCCCACTGGTGATATAGGAGGGGCAGACTGCTTCAAGGCAGTGATGGTTCAGGCAACACATGGAGACCTGCAGAGCTCACATAGGCCCTGGAACCGAGCTCACTTCTGTGGCAGACTTCATAAGGCTCCGCTCTTTGACTGGCGTTGAGTTTATGTGAAAGTAATTAACAGTAATTAATCCTTAATTACAGTAATTAGCCAAGTCGCAGTAAATTAAACCACATCTGGAGCAGATGAGGGCTTCCGAATGGGAGGCAAAGAGAGGCGACAATCGGGGAGATGCTGAATTCATCTGACAGCATCTGATTAAGTCTACCTGTTGCTGGCAGCCTCATTTGCATGTTGTTTTTGTTTGCATTTCCCAGTAACCCTTTCATTGGCATTCACAGTGTGGACCTCTTGGTCCTCTCTTAAATACCAGTTAGGCAGTCCTGCTGCCTCTGGGGTGACGGGGTCCCTTCATAGCCAGCAGAGCTGCTGGTTTGCCTGGGCTTTGTTTATCTGCTTCCCCCCTCCCTCCTGACAAACAAAAATATAAATAGCAGGGACCTCATCAAGTGACAGGCTGAAATCAAAGAAGCCAAGAGAGTTGGGGTTTTTTTTTTTTTTTTTTTTTTGGCTGATGAAATGAGAAAATGCTCTGAACGATCATCACGTCTGATGAGGAAGGGAAGCAGCAGAAAGCTTGCAAAAATAGGTCATGTGGGCCATCTTGTAGAGGAGACCCAGACCAAGCCAAAAGGAGCCCAGACTCCAGAAGACCTGTTGTTCATATCATATTCACACACACACAAACACACGCATGAGCATCGTGCACACACACACTAGCAAACATTAAATAAATTCAGACCTCTTTGTTTCTCTGATCTCATTTGGATAGACAAAGGCCTCTCACCTAGGCAAGAAATATACGGCAATTAAAGAAAACTTAAAACATGTGATGCAGTATGGCGATAAAAATGAAAGCTGCCCAGATTCCACTAGCCAACACAGGTGTTGGCCGGTCCTCAGAGGAGAGAAATGATGTCTTAATGCTGCTACTTTGAGTCACTGAGTTTGCCTGCCCATTGCTTCCTCTTTCCCATAATGCCATGCCCCTAGGGACATCAGGAAGTGGATTCTCAGACTCCCTGTTTTCATCAACCAGTCCATGTGCTGCTATCACCAGTCTCTTATTATATGTGCCCCTCCCAGTTCTGCCTCCTGCTGTCCTCATGCTGATTTGTGGTGGCCTTTGCAGGATGCCCTAAAGCTTTCCAAGATTTACCCCAATGGTAAGAGCCTCTACCTTTAACTAGTTGTATAGCATAAGGAAGATTTTT
Source organism: Mus minutoides (assembly GCA_902729485.2). Classification (NCBI taxonomy): domain Eukaryota; kingdom Metazoa; phylum Chordata; class Mammalia; order Rodentia; family Muridae; genus Mus; species Mus minutoides. Next base: position 91,075 of record LR753637.1, on the reverse strand, counting down.
AAAACTAAGACCACTTTTAAACATTAGATGCGTGACAGTGTTGGCATTTGCATCCTCGGGTTAGGACCACTTTTAAACATTAGATGAGTGATAGTGTTGGCATTTGCATCCTTGGGTTACCGAGAGTATTAGATGAGAGAGTGGGTGTTGGATGCTTGCTTCAGGGGCTCTTGGAGAGGGAACACTTGGTAATAATTACTTATTACAATTATAATAACAATTACTGGCATTGGTTCTTTTATCTACCAGTTAGTTATTAAACTTATATTGGGAAGGTAGCACAGGGTATTGAGGTAAGGCACAGACTTGTGAGCCAGAATGCCTGCATCAGTTGACTAAATATACCATTTACGAGACGTGTGACCTTGGGCAAGTTAGTTAACCTCTCTAGGCCCTGGGGTTCCTTAACTGTAAAAGAAGGGTAATATAATTGTACCTGGCTCATCTACTTCTTTTAAAAGGTTAAATGAGTTGCCTGAAAGTACTGAAATAGACCCAGACACAGAAAATGTTGAATAAGTGTTTTCCATTATTATTAAACTATATGCACACCCGCATAGAGACCTGAGCATTTTACACAATGCTGATGTGTTTATGAGCACGTTAACAGTATACATAATAACTGGTGTGTCCCTAGAGAGCAGGTTAAGCCTATTGCTACCCTCGTAGGTGAGTTCTTAATAAATACTTTCGATAATAAAGATGAGGAAAAGAGGAGGAAAAGATGAAGGCATAAATAAAATCACACAGACAAATGACAAAAGATGACTCAGTAGGTCAAAACTGAGCGTTTCGTGGTGCATGAATCCATCAATACGATATCATTTAGGGAAGATTCACTTTTTAATCAATAGCTGCATCCCAGTGACTTGACACAGATTATTTAAGATTTATTTCCTGTTCATTGCGAGAATTCAGCTACATATGTGCTTTAACTCTCTAAGATTGGTTCCCATGTGTTCCTGGATGTTACCTGGAAATTCAACTGGAAAATGTATGTCAGTAACTGTTACACAGTCTTCGTATAAAATGAACCAAAAGGAGAAGCAGCCATGGTCAGCTGAGCACTGAGGAACACCAATGGCTCACACAGGGCCAAGGCGCCTACCAGCAGCAACCCTCCAATTATCTTGTGGTTTCCTAGAAGTTCTAAGGAGCTGACCAACTTGGCTTATCCAGTTCCTCTGACTGGTTTTGCAGTTCCCACCCCTGCATAGACAAGGCTATGCTGTGGTAGGTGGGGAGGCCTATCAGGACAGAGACATGTCTTTCACTTAAAAATTACTCAATGGTCTTGACCAGTCGTGGTGACGAGAGACTGTGGAGCCAGGGCACACCAATAACAAAACCAAAAAGTGCCCTTTGAGGGAAATGAACAATTCTTGGTTGAGAACGCTCCCTTTCCCTGTGTGTTGAGGGAAATATGTTCAGTTAGCATTAATACTCAACATTTGCTGCACTTCTTTCAATTTCATTATTCTGTCCTTGTCTAAATCAAAATGTGTTATAATTCTGAATAATGTGTTATCTGCCGCCTGTGGTGAAATGGTTAGAATGATAATAAATAATTTCTGAAAGCTAGGAATTAATTCCAGCCTTTTGGAAAACATGTAAATGGTGGATTTGTAAGGAAGGAAAATTGCATTTGAAACAAAACCTCCTCAGCCCTGTGCGCTTCTGGTTTGTGTTCCTGATTGGCGTGCTCTGCAAGTTTGCCTAGTTTGGCCACAGCCATGCCAACTCCCACCAGGATGAACAGGAAGGAGTATCCTCTATTTTCGTTATTGCCGTTGTCAATCTGTCCCTCTCCTTCTATCCTCAGAAGAAGAACACAAGAAGAAATCCAATGCAGACAAGTCATACTGGAAATATTGGGGAGGAGTGGGCCTCTGAGTCAGACGAGAAACAGACCCCCATCACAAGTCCTCCATAAAGGTTGAGAGAAGCCAGTACCCATTCCTTACATGGATGTTGGCATGAAGACCTTGGTATTCCAACAAAAAGCCTACCTGCTGTGAACCATATCCCAGTTCTAGTAGCTGACAAAGACAAAGGCAGAAGCCACCACTTCAGGTTCCAAAGAGGCCATGAGTCATCTCCAGTGCATGCGAAGTCTTTATTCCACTAGGTCCAAGCTCCCTTACTACTATGTGTATGTGTGTGTGCTTAAGTATAACACTCTAAATGATCTCTAATACTTAAGAACAGAAGGTAATTGCAACTGTACAAGTATATGCTTTAAGACACAGACCACTCAATAAAGGTTATTTCCCTCTTTACTTCCTAAAGTACATGACTGTAAAAACTACTTTGTTTAAATGCCCAATATAAGAACTGTACTCTTCTGAATGTTAATCAAGTGTTATTAATAGAACACAGTGAATAGTAAATAAAACTATACAGGCAGAATACTAGGCTTTCAAGATAGCTCAGGCCACCAAGCCTGATGATCTGAATTGGATTCCCCAAGACCTGCATTATAATGGAAGCAGAGAATCTACTTTCATAACTTGTCCTCTGAACTTTCGCATGCACATAATAGAATTCACACTGGCATTCATATGTGTGCACACAATGCAATAAATAAATAAATAAATAAATACGGTTTAAAAGTTTTAAAGATGAAAATGTGACAGACTGTACAGATTTTCGTGAGACTATAAGATAAACATTAAGGGTGCACATTAAACAAATACATAAATGAAGTATGTTAATTACTAGATTTCATTACATGCTCCTTATGTGCATGCCCAGAGGTGATTGTTATAACTCATTCAGGAGCTGCTTAAGGGTCCAGTCCTCTTCCCTGGAACTTACCCAAGCCTAACCTTTGGTGTTGAGTTCTTAAAAAGCAAGCATAGCATTTTGCATTGCTAGAGTGAGCTAGTATGCATTTGAGTGTGTGAGCATGTGATCAAAAGAAGAGACCCAAAGCTGAGGCCCACAGACTGGAGTGTGGCTTCGCTCAGTGTTGCAGAAGTAGAAATGGTTCCTGGAATAGGAGTTCTACTCTACTTCTAGCACAGAGAGTTTTAAGAAGGCCATAGTCACAGAGAGCCTCTCTACCCACTCTCTACCCACTCCAGTTCCCCTCTGACAACCTATAGACCTATTTCATGACTGTAAGTTGTGGGAACTGTTTCCATTAACACCATTTTATCTGGTCCTTATAGTAGATATTTCTCTCCACACCAAACATTCTAAAAACCATTTTATATCTAATATCCTCTATTTTGTGTATAATAACGTCACACATAGTGTTCACTCAAAAATGACGTAAGTGGCCTTTTTTTTTTCTCTCGAGACAGTGTTTCTCTGTATAGCCCTGGCTGTCCTGGAACTCACTTTGTAGACTGGGCTGGCCTCAAACTCAGAAATTTGCCTGCCTCTGCCTCCCAAGTGCTGGGATTAAAGACGTGCGCCAACACGCCTGGCCATAAGTGGCCACTCTAACAATGTCGTATAATTCTTTGGCTTCATTCATCCATCTTGACTTAATCAGGTTTGGAGATTATGTTTGTTTGCTTATTTATTAGTTAGCTCATTGGTTCTAGCCATATTTACAGCTAAATGGCACGTGGGTGAGAAGATTGATCACATGACAATCAGAGCTAATCACTGTTCTGTCATATTTCTGGTCTTTATTTCAAAATCCCCATAGCAGGAGAAAAACACAGTGCCTTAACATTTAATCAACACATCTGAATAACAAATATACTATTTTCAGAGGTTAGGCAACTAAGAGTTGACCTGTCTTTATGTAGAAAGAGAAAGCTCACAGGTTAACATCTCACAGACTTCTAATTATGATTAGAATAATCTCAATAGCCTCTAAATTTCATCCAAAGCAGATTAAACTTTGAAGGTTAAAATGGCCAAACAAAACAACTATGTAACAGAGCTGTTTTCCACTAAGGCAGGATCTAACTCACTCAAGACAATAAGCAACTTTCATTAAGAAGAGAGACAGATGAGAGAAATCAATTCCAGAAGCTTCCAGGTAGCAGCAACATTTTATTTCTAGATCTTGGGGTCACCAAAGACTCTATTTACCCCGTAGAAAGTAGGACAACAAATATTACCATCACCATCATGCCAAATACCTCGCTGCTTAGGGCAAGCCATGGTTTGTTTGTTTGTTTGTTTGTTTGTTTTTCTTTCCTGTGTCTTGACTGTCTTACCCCAAATGATGAGTATTGACTTCCCAATGAGAATTTGACTACATGAGCAAAGTGGTTTGAAGACAGACCATATTAGAGGACCATGATTTAGGCCTTGAACAGCATTTGCTATCAGTTGTACGTGGGCAGCGTTTTGCTTTGTGCACTGGCCTGAGAATGCCAGAAACACAAGAGGAAGCAGCCCTACAAGAGATGCTCGTGATGCCTTCCTGGGTCTGGCAAGGCACCAATGTCTGAATATGACCGCAGAGGTCAAGGTGATATCAACCCAAACAAGGGTGGGAAAACCATGAAGATAAAGAATTGAAGAGAAGTTGCATGTTGCACACTGCTGGAAGTGAGGCTGTATTCCTGATTAAACTTGTCAACAGAAAGGCAGAAAGCAAAGGCCCCTATGTGAGGGACAAATAACATTCTGAAATAAACATTCTGAAGACCTAAGAGTGTGAAGCTAATCGAGCCTCCATTCTGTCCAATCCTTTGGGGGCTTATGCATAATTAGTCTGTATCATAGCTTCCTGTCACTTGTCCCTTTAGAACAAGAACTCTCAAAGGCCTGACAAGGAAGAGTGGACAACCACAGACTCCAATCTTACCGCACTCTCTGTCTGTAGGTCTCTTCTGGGAGAAGCTGACTTCATTATGAGGCTTAAACTCTGGACTGGCTTCTCAAATAAACAGCTGAACCCAAGGATCCTGTGTTTGGCACCACCAAACTCATCCTTCAAAAGCCAAAGTGGACCCACCTATATAGGCATCCCTCATGAGCCAGAGCCTCCAGCAAGTTTTACAAACCCCATTACTAAAGAGAAGCCCTTCATCTCACTTTAAGAGATACAACAGAGACAAAGACTGCACAGTGGCTGAAAGGATTATTACAAGAAGGGTAAAGTACTTCAGCAGTGTGCAGTTCTATTCCATGAGCTTATCTTTCACTTGGATGCATTTATAATAGCACTAAAATGTGTGTGTGTGTGTGTTGCAGGAAATAGCCCTCTTGTCTCAACATAGATCTGCATGCACATGTGCACGCCATCTACCACACACACAAAGATACTTGGTATAAAACATACCACTGCTTTGTCCAGAGGAAAGAAGGTATTGGCATCTTTTTGCCTTGCCCAGTTTCCTCCCTCCTTGGCATGTATATGTGGTAGTGGTAGTGGGGAATTATTGAGTCTGCTAACAGAACTGCGTTTTAAATTTCCATTTATGACCCTCAGTCGTGCAAAAACCTGGAGTTCTTGAACACACTTTCTGTAGGCCTCACAGTGTGTAAGAATTTACATAAACCTGTAAAACCCTGGCCATCTCATTCTTCCTTAAACATGATTTTTTTTTGGGGGGGGGGGGCGATTACACTTTGCACAGTATAACCCAAAACCAATTAAAATGCTGCCAAGCTTCTAAGAAAATCCTTTCCAGTTGTATGTGAAAGCACCTTGTTTTGGAGAAGCACAAGTCCAAGGAGACCCACAGCATGCTCCATCTGACCTGCGTGCACATTTATACCGCACACGACTAGAGGCTGAGCTCAGTAAATAAACACGCCTCACACTTCAGCTCCTTGCAGGTTCTGGGCTCTGGCCCTTCTTCTCATCTGCACGGTTCAAATTAATTATACACTTTAATTTCATGAATTATTAATTTGATTCTGACTCGGCAGCTTATGATTATCCAGTGCTACAGACTATACAATTCCAGGTTCATTAAAACATCACCAGCTGCCTGAGAGACAGACATTAAATAGGGGAGAGCAATAATAAAATTAAGCTTCCGGCGCATAGCAACAGAGTCTTCCTCAGCCGCAGGCACCATGAAGCTCTGCGGCTGGGCTGATCACAGGTAGAAAGATAAAAGTCCTTTTAGAGACACCCATTCCTTTGGCCTTCTACCACACACACAACTTCAGGTGGTCAAATGTAATGTCTTGTGAGGAAGAATAATATTCATCGGTCTGTCTCTCCGACCCCTTCCATCTACCTACATCCATATTCACTCAACGTTAACTCTCTGATGACTGCCAATATACCAATCACAACCAGACCAGCCACTCCAGACATTTTCCAGAGAAGCATCTTCTGGCAAGGGTCTATACAAGCTGCAGGCTCAACAGCAGAAGAGTAGATCTTAGGTCTGGAAAGAGTGTGAGGCCAATGACCAACCATTGGTAACAAAGTCAATTGCTCTCTCCTTTGTTAAGCCATTTGGCTTAAGAAAGAAGAGTGTGGTGTTCGGGATGAGGCTGGGATTTAGTAGCAGCTTTTACCATGGTCAGCATAAATACTTCCCCATCTGAAACATACACGTGCAAAGTCTAGCCTTAGACCTGGTACAAAGCCAGAGCTCACTGGTACCAGTTCACAAATTTCACCTTCGCACTTATACAATGAAATAAGTGAGCTCATAACATCTTAAATTATTTCCAGCACAGATTTATGAGCCTCTTCAAGGAAGGCTCACTATTCCTGTATATCACAGACCCTCGAGATGGATTTGATGGTTTTCCCCCTAGAAATTCTCTGCTCACTACTTACAGGGTCACTAGAAAGCCATCTATGTATAACTCTTCAAGGTCCATGCTACTGTGTTGGGCTAGCCTTTACGTATAGACTATGGACCACTGGTCCAAGGAAATAAGACCTAGGCAGAGGATGTACACCCTTTGTGATGGCTACACTCATCTTCAGGGAAACAAAGGAGTCACTGGGGACTAAGATGCATGCACATCCACTAGAGCCAGCAAGCAGTATGCAAAAATAAAGGACAACGAAGTAAGATGACCAAAAGCAGAGAACTGTACATAGATTCCTGATGAGGAAGGGAGGATAGAAGAAAAATGATTCAAACATATTTTTTTCTTTGTCCATCTTGTGTACACAGGCCTGACCCTGCCCTTGAGGGCAGAAGCTACATTAGAGAGATGATTTGGTCGGTAAGATACAAGCATAAAGACTTGAAATTGGATCCCTAGCACGCATGTAAAAGCTGGATGTGGTCATGCATACTTGTGCTCCTAGAGATAAGGGTGGTGGTGTGGAGACAGGTAGGTCTCTGAGCCAGCCTAGTGGAAAAACAGTGAATTCCAGGCTCAATGAGAGATCCTGTCTCAAGGAAATACGGTGACCACTGATAAAGCAGGATGCCTGGGATATTCTTCTCCCTCTTCCATAGCCGAGTGTACCTGCGCGCGCGCGCACACACACACACACACACACACACACACACACACATGAACACAATGCAGAATCCTCTGTAGATATATATATATATATATACTCCTTCCAACAAATAGAACCACAGCACTTCCTCCCAGTTACTTGTGGCAAAACAATTTGTAGAAGGAAAAGGCTGGAATTTAGACATTCCATTTAGCTACTGCAGAAATCTAAGGACCTTGAACCTTGTGGGATTTCAGATCGATAGAATTAATTAAGGGAGATGTCCAGTGCCCTCCACTAAGTAGTCAGCAGGTACAGTAGACCCAAGTGTCTAAAAGGAAAAATGGGACGGAATGACATTGAGGGAGGCAGCAGGAATTAAAAAATGAGCATCCGAATGGGAAAACCACACCGCCCATTGATTGAGGCATAAGAGATTAAGGCTTGGGTGAGCAGCCAGAGATTCTGTAACAGGAATGGCTACAGAGCAAGAGTCTAAACCCTGCACACATCTGTAATTGGTGACAGGAAGGCATAGCCAGACAGGGAACCACAAGCCAAGAAGCCTGAAGCTGAAGAGTCAAAGTCCAGAAAAAGGGATTAAAAAAAAAAAACTGAGATGAAAAATAAAAATTAAAAAATATGTAAGTAGCTTAGAAGGCAGTTTATCATTTTATATGTGCTGTATCCTATTTATTATCCATTTCCTTCACTAAAATGGAAGCACCAGGAGGCAAGGCTCCTGTCCTGATATGTCTTTGGTTCCTGCAATACAGCCTATCATCATGAAGAGAGGATGAGTAAACTTGCACTCAGGGAATAGGAGAGTGGTGAGACCTGTCTGCCACATTCTAAAGATATGCACCCATTGGGGCCTGGAGCGATGGCTCAGCAGGTCAGAGTACCGACTGCTCCTCCAGACGTCCTGAGTTCAATTCCCAGCAAAGCACATGGTGGCTCACAACCATCTGCAATGGGATCTGATGCCTTCTTCTAGTGTGTCTGAAAACTGCTACTGTGTACAGTATATAGCTACAGTATTCATAAGATAAATAAGTCTTTTTTATAAAAAAAGATATGTAACCATTTGCCCATCCCTGGGTGGGAGTGGGGAAGCCAAATCCAGAGAGAAAAAGGAGGAGCCTTAACTGGCTCTTAATGAGTCACTAAATAAAAAACGTCATCATTCACACTATTTTTTTTTCCTAAATAACAACAATGCCAGCAAATGAGGCAGAGAGGGGCTCCACATCAAATGTCAGAGAAGGCATAACAGGTTAGAATGACTGCATTTCCAAGAACAATGCACTGTAGCTTCAAGGATTCGACCGGCTTTGCTTTTAAGTCCCTATCCTTCTTCCGCCCCCATTCATCCCAGCCCTGCACCATGGGAAAAACACTCTGCCAGCCAATATTACAGTCACTGAGTCTTATTAAGAGCGCCCTCACCAGATTCTAACCACATTGAGAATCAAGTATAAAGACCTAAGGCCCTCTTGCTCCCAAGTTCACAGTCGACAGTCAGATGCCTGCTCAAGGGCTCTAGGGGGAGAAGAGTAGTGAACCAGGTATTCCTCTATGCTTGGCTGATCTTCCCACAACGTGGTAGAATAGGAAAACCACCATGAGTGACAATACCGAGAGGCCAACTGCAGACATGGAAGAAGACAGTCACCAGGAGCTTCAGAATCCATCCAGGACTAGAAGATGCTTTATATACATCGGACCTTGCCCTTGCCTGTCCAACCACCCTTCTTACTCACTTAGGTAAACAGGACATGAAGCTACCAAAGATGTCCATCCTGATGGTCCTTTGCAGACAGTGGACACCATCCTAACCATCGGTATGCCAGAGGTGACTCATAATGTGTCCTTTGTGGCAATCACAGTGCAGCCCTTAAGAGTGTATATACCTCAGCAGGGAAAGTACATAGAGCTGATGCCAACCTACATCCAAGGCAACAGAGTTACCTCCCAGGAATGAGTGGTCAGAGCACCACTGGTAATTTGTGCTCTTCCTCCCGGCCTGGAGCGGTCTGAACCAGACCTGTTTCTGCCACAATCGCCTAGCCCACCTAAGGTGGAGTCTTCCCACCTAGGTAAAGTCTATTGTGTACCACATCTGCAGCTTCCAGCAAGAAGCTACCTGCTGAGCAGCTGAGCTTGTTTTCCTGAGGAGATCCTGGCATAGTCAGGGATGCCCCCTCCTTTAAAATCAGACCCTAGAATTAAAGTTGCGCCTTGATCAGAGAACTTTGTCTTGACTCATTATTTCTCTCACTGTCCTTCCCATCCATTCCCAGCTTTCCTTTCAGGAACCCAGGAACCCGTGGCGGCTACAGTAATTCACTGGGCATCTCTACTGCCTTAATAGGCATTTCAACACCCTTTTGCCCACAGACCAGTTAGCTTACTGAAGGAAATTAGCTTACTCCTACAGGCAGATTTCATTGGTTAATGACAGTATATATCCAGGTAAGCTCTCTATTGGGGCACTAGCAGAAGGTATCATCCCTGAGGGGCTGAGAAAGAGCGTCTGTTGTGTAGGTGACTTCTCCCAAATGAAGTTAGAAGTCTCTGGGGGCTCCTAGGCACACCAAAGAGGTTCTGAAGCATCTCTTCCTTTGTGGGACGAACTCTAGAGACTAGAGAAATGCTGATGTTGATATCATAGAGTTGATATCATGATTCCAAGTGTTCCTATAAGAGGTCAGTGTGTTCACTTCAGAATGGAGTTGGGGCTGCGGGGAGCATCTCACATCCAGTACAAGGTCAGCAAGCTTTTCTATCCACATAGAAGCTTAGAATCCAGACAGGGTGGCATTTCCTATGTGCCCAGATATCTGCATAATAGCCTATGGTCATTAAGATCACCAGACTGGTGAAAAAAAAAGAACAAAAGTGAAAGTATAATCTTTCATTGTTTCCTTTGTCTTTACAATAAATACTCAATGTTGGACTAGTCTGGACGTGGGGACTTTCCAGTTCCCATGTGAAGCTGGACATTTCGCATTCAATACAAATTAGTTCCTTAAACTCAGAATCAATTGTCAAAAAATGTAGGGAAGTATTTTCCCACAGGGCAAACATTTGTGGTAAAACTGGAAATGTTCAACTTGATTATAATGTTTCACGAAAAGGTCAGTGTGGGGACTCGGAGCTATACCTCGAGGACGTTAACTCTGTGTGCAGACAGGGTGACAAAGGAGAGTCAGTTTGCCCAGGCTTACCATGGACACTCTCCTCTGACCACATGCTACTGGGCCAGCAGCAGAACAGCCTACCGTGAACATAGAAAACCAGACACATGCGTGCATACGTGGGGACATATACACTCTTCAGACATTCCCAGACCATGTGAGCTTCCTGAAGCTCATATACTTGCAATTCTGGTGACAAGAATGGTGTACTTTTCTGGGATGTGCTCTGGATGAAAACAAAAATTATAGTGCTATATCTACGGCAGGAGGGTTCCAGTTTAGTAGGTTGGAGATAGCATAATGTTGCTGGAGGAGCAAAGATGCATGAGTAGAGGTTTCTCCACATCCTGAAATTCTGACCCAAAGCATGAACAAGATTTAAAAATGTCCCCAAGGGATTCCAATACACCACAGGCTAACTCCCTGTTCTTCAAATACAGTGTTTTCAATGTGGGATTAAAGCTTAAAGTTCTCATATATATTTAAGCCAAGTAAAAATGGCAAACTCATTTTGATGGCTACTTTCATGTCCTCTAACTGTCCTGGAACTTCGATAGTTTTCGAAATGGTGCTTTGGATTCTACGCTTTGTTCTAGAGACCAGACTGGAGTTTCCTAACCTTCCCTGAAGAAGAGTGGAGAGCAAACAGCAGAATCGATCTCCTTCCTCACTGAGATTTCAACAGCAAGGAGAAGGCATAGGGAAACATCATGCAGTGCTTGCTCCTGGGACACCAGCCTATTTGGTGACTCTCACAGCCCAGCATTCAGGGGAAAGAGCCCTCACAGATCTTGCTACCAGCCCCCCTCTCCCCCAGCTTGTTCAGTTTATCAGATCTGATGGGGTCATTGCCCATGGGCAAGAGAGTCGAATTCTGAAACACTTTTGTTGTGAACCAAATGTTGTCACATGGCTGAATCCTTGGGGCAAGCTCCTCCTCTTTCAGTAAGACCAAGTGTGAAGCACACTGGGGGAGGGTAATGGACTATGAAGACTGGGAAAATTGGGCTACAATCTCAGGTTCAAAAGACTCAAACTCTGCCTCCCTTGCAAACCACAGGAGATTCACTTTTTATGACTGGAAATTAGGAAGCTGACCTTACTTTCTAAACTAGATCCTGATACAATATCTCCACCTCCACCACATTGATATGAAGGTCAAGGAGCCTAAATTGGTTTCAATTCCCTGCAAATTCTGGTATTAGTTTTGATTTCACAAAGCCAAAGGGATAGACTGGGCTCACCTTCAAAGCCTAGGAAACTCAGAATTTGGCTGCTCAATTTCTGAGGTCAATGCCATTCAGAGCCTCATCAGGTAGCCGTGACAGATACAAAGAACACAGATCTGTATTGGAAACTATATTTGTCACCCACGTCCTAAATGTTCCTGCTTGTCCAATATTCTTTTACTTATATGGACCATAGCTAAGAATATAAGAATGTTACCCTCAGCATCTCACCCCAGAGTTACATCCTCAGAGTTTCTAAATGTGAATGTGTGAAAAGCTGAAGACATTCACCCTGGGCTGCCTTTATATATGTTGAGACATGTTTTCTTGCTTAAAACAAAACAAAACAAACAAAGATCGTAAGCGTCCTCAAATTACACCTTGAATGTACTATGATGCCAATAACACAGATTAATTATTATCTATCATATATTGATGTGTATGGAAAGATTAGAGCCAGGGAGAAAAAGTAAAGCATGATATATTATATGTAAATTCTAGTGGGAACGCAAATATCATTTATAATAAGGTATCCATGTCTCTAGCTCTAACAAGCATGCATGCACTCAAGCAATGTATGTTCCTTCAAATGTCGGTTTCTGAATCCAATCAAATTGAATGCCTATTCTCTATATCAATTCTCTTTTAAGGGCCACATGAAACAACATGCATTCCTGGTATGTGACACACAGTAGTTACTTAATAAAAGTCTGCTAGTGTGCTAACAGTTGTCAACATGATTACCAATACAAATTAACTTCTTTGAAGTTCTGCTGGGCTTCTGGTCTATAATGGACAAGACCTGGACAGAACAGCGACAACACGAACTCTGAAGCCACAAGCCTGCCCTAACAGAGGCCTGGTAGTTTACCTGCCCTTAAACTCTCATGCCTTCAAGCCAGGAACACCTGTGTCTAGGCAATGCTAGATGAAATAAATGTTTTGTTTCTTTCCTCCAACAGGAAGGAGATCTCAATCTACATAAGGATGCGACTGGAGTACTTTAGTCCCTACTTTCTAGGGATGACACACACCTGCCCAAGGAGCTGGGATGTTTGTAGTCCCACCATCCCAGAGCTAAGAAGGCCCCAGCTGCTGCTTCAAGTATTTTTAGCTGCATTATTTATGGGAACACCTGCCTGAAAATTCTAGACAGAGCTCAGTCTGAGAGAGGAGGGATAGTGGGGACACCTAAACATTGCTAGTCTTTATCTATGCCATGACATATAAGGGCCTCACTAGTCCCAAAGACTGGCCCTGAACGGCAGATAGAAACCTCCAAAGGAATGCAATGAAAGCTTTGTCTCACACAGAAGCTCTCAAGAAACACTAGTGCCTGGAGGGAGGGAAAAAGGAAATGATGTAATTATATTATAATCTCAAACAAGTAACAAAGGGGAGGGACTTGTAAGGGTGGGGGGAGAGGAGGGAGGGAGGGAGGGAGGGAACGGCTGTGATCAGGATGTAAAGTGAGTAAAAAGTAAAATCATTGAGAAAAAAAAGAAAATAAAGTTTTTAAGGAAAGAAAGGAGAGAAGGGGAGAGGAGAGAGAGAGAGAGAGAGAGAGACAGAGAGAGACAGAGAGAGACAGAGAGAGAGATATGCCTTGCCACCGCATGTGACCAAAGAACACCTCAGCCTGGAGGCTACTGACATATTAGTCACCCTCCACTATATTTCCGGCAGTGGCATATTGCCACCCAATATGGTTTCCTTTATTGTTGCCAGTAGAAAAACTCACACAGAGAGAAAGGGGGGGGGGGGTTAGCTACAGAAATGGCATCCTCTGACTGCAGGCTCACTTGATTCTCCTTAATTGTGACACCCTGTGACCTTCTGCTGACTACACTTCCAGATCACAATTCCTGGCCTCAATTTTTGTCTCTTACTATCAGTCTCTACTATCACTACCCCAGAGCAATTCTTCTCAGCCTCTAGGATCACACGCTGTCTGCATTTCGGTATTTAATATTTTATATATAGCTCACATTGATCCGTCTGGTACCCAGAGTGTGCTCAGCAAATTGAAAGAATGCTTTGTGGGTCTTGTAAGAAAGAAACGGGGCATCTATTAGCCCTTTTGGACCCATTCACTGGTTCCTAACTTCGTACTGGGCACGCACCAGGTGCTGAGTAAAAGCTAACAGACTGGCTGAAAGACCCCTTTCAATTCTTCCGCAATCTGCCATTAGTGAAATGTTTACAGATCAAAATCCTTGCTGCTGGCACTTAGGTCTGTCTCACCAGGTCATGCTTTCTCTGCACATTCTGCCTTGGGCTAAATTGCCTAATTTTTCAATATTTAGGCTTCATGTTCTGTTCAAAGGGTAAGGAGCTTATTATTTATTTAACTCACAAGAGTCTTAAGTGACTGAGTGTTTATGAAAGGGTCTGCGATCCCAGAATGAACGATGTTGCATTTACTGCAGAGCACCTCTGCCTAACATAGAACAGTGGGTGGCGAGCACAAAGACACACACACATAAAAACACTACTTGGCAGTCGCTACACACCCCCATTTAGGTATGATCTGAAAATGTCTTGCTGGCATAATTCTTAAGCAGACTGTCTTTGTATTTAATGACCCAAATATGCCATGCACGTGCCTCTGTGAAGCAAGTTGGATTGAAGAAAACAGCAATTTCCTTAACCTTCCTTCTCCGCCCACCAAAATAATCTGTGCTGTGGCCTCTGACCTCTCTGAATGGCTGCTTTGAGAGACTGGAGTCAGCGTAGGCCTTAGTGGATAATCATGTCACGCTGTAGAGATTAGAAGAGGCTTGGAATACAGATACAAATGGCAGTTGGAGCTGTAGAGCTACAGACCCAGTGTCTTCAAGGCAGAATGTAGACATGGAGTGGCAAAGAGTTATCCTGGCTAACATTTTAAGTTGAGTCAAAATAGGTCTCAAACAATTCAAAGAATCATATATTTTGAAAGGGAAACCAGAAGTTGGCCAGTCCACTGCTGTACTTTAAAAGCATGGACCAGTTGCGTATAACCTACAGTTACACATTCATCGTTTGACAAATACTTATCAAATAGCCCCCCAATGGTCCTAGAGAGGTTACTTCCTGTTCCAGACAGATGGTGCAACTCCAACACCCAGAACAGATTCTTGGAGCAGCTAAAGAAGGCTTGACCCATGCAAGGGATAGCTTCAACCTCAAGGTTTGCAGACCCATAAAGGCCACTAGGCTCTCCCAAGTCATCATGATCAAGACACTCCAACAACAACAAATGACACAATCTGATGCTGGGAACCAGCCCTCTGCAGTTTAGGACAGTCTCCTTCCACTGCTACTACCAAAACCACCATCTTTTTCTCCTATTTCTACTGAAGACACAAGGATTGGATGGCTGAGCACTTGTGTGTGACTTAGAAAAACCATATAGGAAAGGAGTCACTCCTTGAGAAGCCCAATTAAAAGTCATATATCCACTCATTGGTTCACAGCCTCTACAGTCAATGTTTACTGAATAGTTCTGTGTGCAGAACTGGGTAAGCTAGGTGCATCGGGAAACACGGAGATGGGTGGTATAGTCCCAGACGAACAAAAAGTGTCGTGGACACAGTCAAGGGATTCATTTTAAAGGCTTCGTTCTATTATGAAATCATAATATAAAATCATCAAAAAGATGAGAAAGCAGAGAACTAGAACGTAAAATATCTTGGTTTGGGTTGAGATTCTCACCAGGGCTAGTCCAGGCCCCTGCCATGAGGCTGAGCCTCTTCATCCTTCCATCTCTAGGATGGCGAAATTCCATCGCTATGTGAGCAAGAAGGTTTGTTTGCTAACTAGAAGAGAAGACCTAAGTCTCCGGATCATAGGCCTGAATTAGAATTATTATTTGGAGAATTGATAGGAAAGCTGTTCCATTCCGAGAGTCCCGAGGTCTTTTTTCATGTATGATACTCAGGCCTAACCTGAGTATGTTCAGATGACAAGAGTCACTTCTGCCACCTTAGCAATAATGACAAGGGAAGTTGGTGTCCTATCTCCAGGTCCTAAGTCTTGTACTCAGTACCATAACACAGGGTAATAAGGACCTGCCAAGGCCATGTAGGTAGGGTAATCCATCTATGTTGATGCAACAGATAGGGCTGTTTGTTGCCTGAGTGTAAACACCTCTTCCTTACGGGTGTATTGGACAACAGGCTCTCCACAGATAGCATGCAAATCCTCTCCCAGCTTACCTTTCTGTTAGTATTAATTTTCTCTGAGAACCTAAGTTCCCTGTATTGAGCTAACTGGTGATGTTGAATTGCTAGTAAAAATCACTTATATCAATATCCAAAGAGAGTAATATAGGGGGAAAAAAAGAGTTTGGACTTTTAAAACCAGACCATTTAATAACTTCATCCCATTGATGCTGAACTGGGATAATGGAGGATACTGGCCCCTAAACTGCCAAGTGATAGGGTCATTTTGTAGCCTGTGAGCTGCACGATCATCCATGCAGAGATCTGACAGAAGGCCTGGGACTGAATCCTTTTGTATTTATCCAATTTTTTTTCCCCTTCCTGCTCTGAGACTGTCATTTGTCCTCTCTACTTTTATTTTTGGGTCCAAGAGACACAGGTGGTTCTTATTCCAAGCTGTAGGAGAGATTCTGCTATTCAAAGATTAATGAATAAAGAGAGCCTTGTAAATAGATTAGCATGATAATGGTCATAATACTCTCCGCTGCCTTCTGTGCCTACTTTGGTCTGTGTGCCCTGAAAATGCCTCCCCTCACCCAAGCTCGGGACCCCTTTCCCCTCTTTCCCACCACCCAGTTTACCCAGTTTTCCTATTTGAATCCTAGAAAGACAAAGTGAATCCTGAAACAGGCAGCTGCAGAGAGAGAGAGAGAGAGAGAGAGAGAGAGAGAGAGAGAGAGAGAGAATGGGGAGGACAGAGATGGAAGGAATCAGACAGACACAATGGAGAATGAAGAATAATACTTAAAAATCTGTTTCATTTAAAGATAAGGGCATTTGCAAAGAGGGTAAGGACAAAGAAAATGTCAGACCTCACTGTTTGGGGCTGGGAATATATCTCAGTAGTAGTGTGTGTTGGTCTAACTTACACGAGGCTCTGGCTTTGAGTCTCAGCAATTACAGAAACAACAATAATAGAACATATATAGCACCTTCAAGGATTCCTGTTTTATGTATAGCTCGCCACACTGCGTTTCCTCTTTTTGCTTTAATCTGGAAAGAAAAGCTAGCTACGGACTTGGCTTGTAGGGGCAAGTTCAAGGGGGCTTTTCCATGAAAGATTTACTAAGAATCAGAAATTGGCTCCTCTTGGAGAACTTACAACCCCTCCCTGAGGAATGAGAGGGATGGCTTGAGCTGCATTGGGTATCAGAACGAGCTGAGAACGGCTGTGTCCCTACTTCCTAATCCTAATTCTGTGTCTGGTGTTTGCATGAGTGGGGATGTGTGTGACTTTCAAGGAAAAGTCCCTCTAGAGAGATGTCGTGAAGATCTCCAGGCAGTGTGGATTGAGACAGGAAAGCCAAATCAGACCCTGCTGCTGGGGAGACTCTGGAGGAATAAACTCGCAGAACCTCGCTCGGCACCTAGGTTTGTCTGCCTGGATGGAAACTCCAACCACAGCAGAAGCCGCTGAGTTGAACAGGCAAAGAGCCCACACACGGGGCCAGGAAACACAGCCGCTTCCCTTCCTTTGTCTCCAAAGACCTGCTTGCCTTTTCCCTCATTTGAAGAGAACCCAGAGCACCAGGAGCCAGGCTGACCCTCTGCCTCCCTGTGCTGATTAACATCCCCTCCACCTCACACCGACCCCCATCGGGGCACACATTACCACCCACCCCACCTCCTTCCTCTGTGCCTTCTGCTATCAACCGGGAAAAGGGAATCTAAAAATAAAGCCGGGGCCAGAGTGTGTACCACTCGATTGGGCTCCTGTGTTCACAGTTCTGCTTATTTTGGCCTATCTCTCCCCTGCGATAAGGCCGCTAACAGCCTGTTATCAGCCAGTCGGTGAAAATGTGCTCCAGCCTGATTAGGCCTTAGTCTTTGCCAAGGTTATAAACAGCCGTTATCGTTTTCCAGAACAGAATAATCCGGACAGTATCAGCTCAGAAACATATGGACCACACAGAGAAGATAGCCGCTGACGGACACTTCATTTTAATTGTAACGAGTGGGTCGCAGCAGCCTGCAGACAGCAGAGCTGCCCGACTGGCAGCAGGGGTCTCCTCTTCTCTTTCTTTTTTTTTTAATCCCTTCTTCTTTCCCTAGTTCCCAACGCCCAAGCTACTGATATTCTGGGTGGCATAATGAACCGGCCCCTACCCCAGATGTTACCAGTCACCAAGAATGACCTTTCCCTAAAAGGCAGATGGGGCTTTTCTGATTTTACTCTATAGAAGAAAAAAAAAATCGTCACAAGGGAATCCATACAGCTCTCTGTTCCTCAGCCTCCCAATTTGGTGGCACACTTCAACCTGGCTTACCTCCTCGGACCCCTCACACCAGGTGTCCATAAGGCCACCCTCTGCTGGGCCCACTTCCACCTCCCTGTTTTTAAATACCAGGCCCTTCATGAGCTAAACCTGAATGTTTCTGAAGAATTCACAGCCTTCCCTCTGCCTTCCGGGTGCAGACATTTATTAGCCAAGACCGAGGGTGAGGTGGAAGTGTTGTGTCTGGAAAGCTGGGGTCAAAGGTCGGTCGCACTGTCTGTCTCCAGGCCTGCACAGAATTCTTGATGGCAGAGACCTCAGCCCTGAGCCCCTGCTCTTGCATGAAGCCAGCAGCCACCTTGCTCTTCCCTGGAGTGATGGGTTTTACTCTCCCTTGCATGACATCTGAAGCAAACGGTGAGCAGGGGGCTGAAGAACATGGAAGCACAGTCCATAGCTAAAGGGTCCAGAGAGCAGGTGCACCTCTCCTCGCCACTAGGCTCCCTTCAGGGCCTCACGGTTATTGTGCTACATCTCACACCTGGCTGGCCAGATGGGGTCACTGAGAGCAGGTGGGGCTCTGAGTCGGATAAGCACCCTACTTTGCACCAGCTGGCCACGTTAGTTCTTTTTCTTGCATTCAAGCCTCAAGTAACTAAACACCTTCCAGTGGCTTTTCCTTTGCTGACATACTTTTCCAGTTTCCTCTCCACCTCCCCAAGTATCTTGTCCATCTTATCAGAAAAAGCAAGCAGCAGCTCTCACTAACAGTTCACAGACTCGGTGCATTCAGTAGACTGGAGAAGTTTTCCCCACATGAAGCTCAGCTCCTGGTGGCTTTCTAATAAGTACAAACAGGTAAGAATCGCAGAGGCCATAAAGACAAAGCTGTGTGTTCACGAAGAATTCCCAAAAGCTAGCACAGGCTTTCTGTCTCTTATCTGCGCTTCAGTTTCCCAGTTTCTACTGGGATAGGGCAATATTACTTTGCCCTGGAAGAAATATTAGCAAGACCCAGCAAGCTCGGAGCATTGACGCATGCACCATGTTGGTTTTAGCCATGATATAAATGTGCTCGCACGATCCTCAAAATAATATTGGGACTCATTTGGAGGCAGCCTGATGGCTGCTGAATCCCTGTAATTGCAGGGTGTCTCAGCTAGCTCCCCTACACCCCACATCCAGGCGGCAACACCCTTATGCCATGCTTCTAGAGCTATGTGACCAACTCATTCACCCAATCCGCATCCACTCAATCCCTTAGGACACATGGAGCACTCTGGCCCTGAGACACTACTGGCCTTTCAGTGTCAAGCGAAAGTTGAGTTGCTGATAATGTTCTTGCAATAACGTCACATTCAAACGGGAAAGAAGGCATACTGGTGACGCTGGAAGTGAGCCCGAGGCACATTTTTGTTTTAATCCCTTTTTTTATTTTTCCCATGGCTGTTGAACACCTGCATTTGTGCTACCACTTTCCCGACCAAAATAGAGCTCAGATGGCTTTGCGAAGTCACTAAGGGGCTGGCCAGCGGACCTTGCAAGCTGAGGCAGTGGTCCGCACACGCCATCCTGGTGGTGGTCTTAGCTCAGTGCCCTGACAGCTTTTCAAGGTTATGAAAGAAGGTCTTTCCCAAATTGTCACTCGTATCTGAAACTATCGGGGGGACGAGGACATGTGAGCCCGTGTCAGAAAGCAGGAGCGGGGCTCAGCAGCAACTGACTCAAACTACAGTGTTCCCCTTCCTTTTCTACTCTACTTTCTGTTTCAGTGAACCCAGATTTGCTCCTTCACAGGTTCCCCCCCGCCCCCCAAAGCGGGCAGCCAGGCCTGCTTCTCTGGGGCCAGCTTCTCAGTTTCATCCACAACCCATTTGGGCTGGTTGGTCTCCGCTTTCCTAGAAACGGGACTGGCTTACTCAGGGCCACAGATGGAGCTTTTCAAGGTAGAGATGGTAGCAAAAGCAAGAATGACTATCTCCTGGCCTGCTGCCAGCACGCTTCTGCCGTGTAGCTGATCCTGTGGGTTGACAGGTCTGTGAGAGCTGTGTCCGGCCCTTCTCAGAGCACCCACGCCTCAGTGCTATCCTTGATTCTCTTGGGGATCCCCATAAAGAGAAGCACCTGAAGGACTAACTTCCTCCAGGCTGTAAGTATCCCCAACACCCAGAGCGGTACTTAGATACAGGAGACACTGGATGAAGAGAAAGACCAAACGTCACCTAAATATGCCCGGATGGATGACCAAGGTCAAGAAAGCCTTGGAGCAAGTCCACATTTACAACGTAGCCCCAGACAACCCTCTAGATCTGCCTTGGCCATTTTTCTTAAGAGCCTCAGTTTTCCCATCTGTGGAATGGTGCCAGAGTTTTGTTGCGGAGGTTATATATATATATGCTCAAATTACTCAGCCTAACTCCTGACACATGACAACCACCTGATAGATAGTAGTTTATGAACATGTAGCTCTTTTTCATCTACTCCTGCCCCTTTATAGCCTGCCCAGCTGCCTTGAGTGAGGAAGCCTTGTCAGCCTCTGGTTCAGACTGTGGCTGTGATATAGCTACTGTCGTTGCTTGAGTCTCTGGCCTGCGTCAGGCTGAGGTCACGCTGGTTCGCCTGGCTATGAGCCATGTGAACTATCAAATGCGGCAAAGCAAAACCTAGACACGCTGGGAGAGCCACTGTACCTTGTGCTGTTACTTCATGGACCTCCTTGTCTGCGGCCACTCCAGTGTCCCTGCTCTGATCGCCATCCAAAGCATTACTTTGGTTCATTGTCTTCTCAGCTTCCGCTGGGCTAGACATTAAGCGGAGTTATGAGATGACTGACACCCAGAAACTTTGTCTTGCCCGTGGCAGTGTCTTAGCAGGACACACAGCTCCTCTCTCTGGGAGCTGCTGGGCGCATCTATTCTTCCCCTCCTGTCCTTGCAGTCTCAGGGTCGGCTTAGCTATTCCTCCTTTCCTGGAGAGAGAGGTTCTTAAACCCATTTGCATTCCCAAGACAAGCTCTTAGGCATAAATTCATTTCAGCGTGGGGTCCTCTATTCTCTCTCTTTCCTCTCACCAAGAAGCTGGGGTGAATTCATAAGTAGCTCTAGTGTTTTAGCACTGGAGTCATACATGAGACAGGATTACAGGAGATGGAGCCTCCCCCCCCCCCCCCCCCCCNCTGCACAGAATTCTTGATGGCAGAGACCTCAGCCCTGAGCCCCTGCTCTTGCATGAAGCCAGCAGCCACCTTGCTCTTCCCTGGAGTGATGGGTTTTACTCTCCCTTGCATGACATCTGAAGCAAACGGTGAGCAGGGGGCTGAAGAACATGGAAGCACAGTCCATAGCTAAAGGGTCCAGAGAGCAGGTGCACCTCTCTTCGCCACTAGGCTCCCTTCAGGGCCTCACGGTTATTGTGCTACATCTCACACCTGGCTGGCCAGATGGGGTCACTGAGAGCAGGTGGGGCTCTGAGTCGGATAAGCACCCTACCTTGCACCAGCTGGCCACGTTAGTTCTTTTTCTTGCATTCAAGCCTCAAGTAACTAAACACCTTCCAGTGGCTTTTCCTTTGCTGACATACTTTTCCAGTTTCCTCTCCACCTCCCCAAGTATCTTGTTCATCTTATCAGAAAAAGCAAGCAGCAGCTCTCACTAACAGTTCACAGACTCGGTGCATTCAGTAGACTGGAGAAGTTTTCCCCACATGAAGCTCAGCTCCTGGTGGCTTTCTAATAAGTACAAACAGGTAAGAATCGCAGAGGCCATAAAGACAAAGCTGTGTGTTCACGAAGAATTCCCAAAAGCTAGCACAGGCTTTCTGTCTCTTATCTGCGCTTCAGTTTCCCAGTTTCTACTGGGATAGGGCAATATTACTTTGCCCTGGAAGAAATATTAGCAAGACCCAGCAAGCTCGGAGCATTGACGCATGCACCATGTTGGTTTTAGCCATGATATAAATGTGCTCGCATGATCCTCAAAATAATATTGGGACTCATTTAGAGGCAGCCTGATGGCTACTGAATCCCTGTAATTGCAGGGTGTCTCAGCTAGCTCCCCTACACCCCACATCCAGGCGGCAACACCCTTATGCCATGCTTCTAGAGCTATGTGACCAACTCATTCACCCAATCCACATCCACTCAATCCCTTAGGACACATGGAGCACTCTGGCCCTGAGACACTACTGGCCTTTCAGTGTCAAGCGAAAGTTGAGTTGCTGATAATGTTCTTGCAATAACGTCACATTCAAAGGGGAAAGAAGGCATACTGGTGACGCTGGAAGTGAGCCCGAGGCACATTTTTGTTTTAATCCCTTTTTTTATTTTTCCCATGGCTGTTGAACACCTGCATTTGTGCTACCACTTTCCCGACCAAAATAGAGCTCAGATGGCTTTGCGAAGTCACTAAGGGGCTGGCCAGCGGACCTTGCAAGCTGAGGCAGTGGTCCGCACACGCCATCCTGGTGGTGGTCTTAGCTCAGTGCCCTGACAGCTTTTCAAGGTTATGAAAGAAGGTCTTTCCCAAATTGTCACTCGTATCTGAAACTATCGGGGGGACGAGGACATGTGAGCCCGTGTCAGAAAGCAGGAGCGGGGCTCAGCAGCAGCTGACTCAAACTACAGTGTTCCCCTTCCTTTTCTACTCTACTTTCTGTTTCAGTGAACCCAGATTTGCTCCTTCACAGGTTCCCCCCCCGCCCCCCAAAGCGGGCAGCCAGGCCTGCTTCTCTGGGGCCAGCTTCTCAGTTTCATCCACAACCCATTTGGGCTGGTTGGTCTCCGCTTTCTTAGAAACGGGACTGGCTTACTCAGGGCCACAGATGGAGCTTTTCAAGGTAGAGATGGTAGCAAAAGCAAGAATGACTATCTCCTGGCCTGCTGCCAGCACGCTTCTGCTGCCGTGTAGCTGATCCTGTGGGTTGACAGGTCTGTGAGAGCTGTGTCCGGCCCTTCTCAGAGCACCCACGCCTCAGTGCTATCCTTGATTCTCTTGGGGATCCCCATAAAGAGAAGCACCTGAAGGACTAACTTCCTCCAGGCTGTAAGTATCCCCAACACCCAGAGCGGTACTTAGATACAGGAGACACTGGATGAAGAGAAAGACCAAACGTCACCTAAATATGCCCGGATGGATGACCAAGGTCAAGAAAGCCTTGGAGCAAGTCCACATTTACAACGTAGCCCCAGACAACCCTCTAGATCTGCCTTGGCCATTTTTCTTAAGAGCCTCAGTTTTCCCATCTGTGGAATGGTGCCAGAGTTTTGTTGCGGAGGTTTTATATATATATATATATGCTCAAATTACTCAGCCTAACTCCTGACACATGACAGCCACCTGATAGATAGTAGTTTATGAACATGTAGCTCTTGTTCATCTACCTCTGCCCCTTTATAGCCTGCCCAGCTGCCTTGAGTGAGGAAGCCTTGTCAGCCTCTGGTTCAGACTGTGGCTGTGATATAGCTACTGTCGTTGCTTGAGTCTCTGGCCTGCATCAGGCTGAGGTCACGCTGCTTCGCCTGGCTATGAGCCGTGTGAACTATCAAATGCGGCAAAGCAAAACCTAGACACGCTGGGAGAGCCACTGTACCTTGTGCTGTCACTGCATGGACCTCCTTGTCTGCGGCCACTCCAGTGTCCCTGCTCTGATCGCCATCCAAAGCATTACTTTGGTTCATTGTCTTCTCAGCTTCCGCTGGGCTAGACATTAAGCCGAGTTATGAGATGACTGACACCCAGAAACTTTATCTTGCCTGTGGCAGTGTCTTAGCAGGACACACAGCTCCTCTCTCTGGGAGCTGCTGGGCGCATCTATTCTTCCCCTCCTGTCCTTGCAGTCTCAGGGTTGGCTTAGCTATTCCTCCTTTCCTGGAGAGAGAGGTTCTTAAACCCATTTGCATTCCCAAGACAAGCTCTTAGGCATAAATTCATTTCAGCGTGGGGTCCTCTATTCTCTCTCTTTCCTCTCACCAAGAAGCTGGGATGAATTCATAAGTAGCTCTAGTGTTTTAGCACTGGAGTCATACATGAGACAGGATTACAGGAGATGGAGCCTTCCCCACACACACACACGCTCGCGCACGCACACACACTCATACATGTTTGCACAAATACACACACTCTCGCACACACATACACCTGTGCATATGCATAGGTATTAGTCCCATCAGTACACTACTACTTTGAGATCTGTGCTCTATCGGTGTGCCCAACCCCGGCTTAGTTGACGTTATCTTTCCTGGCCTCCTGTGGGAATATTGCCAAATAAAATAACAAAATACTCTTTGGGTAAGGCAAGTTAAAACCTTGGGAAGATTTAAACCTCGGCCTCGTGTCAAAGACGCTCCCTTCTGTAATCTGTATTCCAATCTCGGCACTGGCAGAGCTGTGAGCAGAATATCCAAGGTCGCATAAAAACTCCCGTGCTTACTGACTTCCCTGACATTTTGCCGCTTCATGTTGCCCAAGCACCTTCCCGTCCAGCGTCCAAAGACCCTGCAGGCTCTTCCAGCTCACCTTTGCTGATGTCAAACAGTAGAAGGGAGAACTCGGGACAGGGAAGGACAGGACTTAACTCACCCCTTGAATCCGAGTCTAGGGTTAAGGTTCTTATTTTTGTGAAGTAGAGTCTTTCTTTTTCTTGAGTGGTTTTATAAGATTCCATTCCTGCTACATACTACATGGAAGTGAGACTTAATTGATTAGGGTGGGTAAACAGTCTTTTTTTTTTTTTTTTTTTTTTGGTTTTGGTTTTGGCTTTTTGAGGCAGGGTTTCTCTGTGTATCCCTGGCTGTCCTGGAACTCACTCTGTAGACCAGGCTGGCCTTGAACTCAGAAATCCATCTGCCTCCCCGAGTGCTGAGATTAAAGGCATGTGACACCACGCCCAACTGTAAACAGACTCTCCTTCTCCAGAATGCTATGGAAGGCGGAGTAGTCTGACCACAACTCGGTGCACTCAAATCTTCCTACTTCTTATTACTTAAATCTGGGAGTGCCTTATTTAACCTTATGAAGTTTAGAGACCATA
Organism: Mus minutoides; assembly: GCA_902729485.2. NCBI lineage: Eukaryota > Metazoa > Chordata > Mammalia > Rodentia > Muridae > Mus > Mus minutoides. Next base: position 65,857 of record LR753637.1, on the reverse strand, counting down.
ATCTATATGGATGGTGGTTCAAAAAGTGCAATCTAAGTACACTCTCCAATGACCTGTGTTCAAAAATGAGTGCCGGACTGGCCGGAGCGAGCGGGGCGAGCCGGAGTGAGCGGGGCAGACCAGAGTGAGCAAGGTTGACTAGAACGAGGGAAAAAAAATGTGCACCCCTGAGAATGTACTCTGCCATACATAGATGGGCACCAGGGTAACCACAAATACAGTAGCTCAGGTCATGCAAGGTGTATTGTAATCAGAGAAAACCAGAAGTACTTGAAGGGAAAACAGAGAGCACATGTTCTGACCCACTGTGAGGCTCACCACGGGTGTGATAGTCCCACTCAGCAGCAGGCTGTAAAGGTTTGCTTTTCAGTCATATAGCACATGCCTCTCTTATCAGAAAGACAGTAAGTAAAAGGATTATATCATATTGCTAAGGGGTGGCACCCATTGTGGAATTCACAGAAGGAAACTTGAGCTATATCTACAAGAGCCCAGTGACCTACATAGATGGTAAGAAGAAAACGAACTCATGGTCACAAGGCTTAAAACACAAGCAATCAAAGGAGGAGGGATAGATTAAAAAAAAAAAAAGAGGCATGAGGACTCCACAAAAATATTTCAGAGATGGCCTTCAGTAAACCCATGAGGGTCTTATATTTTCCAAAAACAAAAGCAAAACTCCAAAAACCAGGCAAATCAAAAGCCAAAGGCCTATTATAACTTAATCTCTTTTGACAACATATTAGCTTAATTATCTCAGAAGATGCTGCTACCTGTGGCCATGACCCATTATCACTAAATGCCAGATCCAGGTCCCTCTCACACACAGGCATCGGCAAGTCAGACGACAAGAGGGTGATGGGGTACTGTCAGCGATGTATTTGGGTGTTTTTAATCTATCTTCTTCTAAAACCTTCTGAAGAGGTTGAAAAAAAAACTTGGAATACAAATTGAAAATTAAAGGCAAGTAGATGGTATCTCAAAATTAAACTTGTCACATAAGAAAATTATAATCAAAATCATCTCTGTGCTTCTCAAGTCTTTGACTGTGTTTAGTCACATGATATGCACACGTCGCTTTGCATAGACATGAAAATCAGAAAGAAAAGCATATCACTGCTTAGTCATCAGATAATATGAACTGTTCCTTCGAAAGGAGATATGCCCACAAGCCTGCAGACTGAAGCAGGTCAAGAGGACATTTCATTTCTTCATATACTTTAACATAATACTGAAAGGTTACATACAGTCTTTTGGAGACAGGTGTACTATATTCCCCAGGAAACAGTCATAAAAAGAAAAGTATGGTCAGATATATCTGGAAGTAAATATTCATCTAAGTTATGGTAACTCTAGCTTTGGAGTATCGGTTATTTTTTATTATTATTAAACACAGTCCATATTACTTGTTTACAGGAGGTTATTTTTTTCCCCCCGGAGCCAGTTAGTCCTATATAGGTGAGTGGTTCTCAACTGGGTCTGGGATGACTGTGTCTCCTAGGGGGACAGCAGGTGGTATCTGGGGGAACTGGGATGCTGCTTCCATCTGAAGATAGCACCTGGGAATGAAGCTGAACAACCGATAGTGTACAGAACCACAAGAAACAGGGTGACCGCAAACACTAATCCTGCTGAAATTACAAAATACTTACACAGACTATCATCAGCATCGTAAGATATCTCAAGTCATTCAAGTCATGCTCCCCCATTGAAATAGAGAAGGGAAAGAAAGAAAGAAAGAAAGAAAGAAAGAAAGAAAGAAAGAAAGAAAGACAGACAGACAGACGGGCAGGCTAAGGAACAGATTCAAAGAACTCTCTTAATATCATTTCGCTTATCAAAAGTATAGTTGGAGGACCGGAGAGATGGCTTATAGCAGATATGAGTACTGATTGCTCTTCTAGAGGACCAGAGTTCAATTCCCAGCACCCACATGGGGGCTCATAAGCACCTGTGATTCTAGTCCCAGAGGATGACACCCTCTTCTGGCCACTGTGTGCATTGCCATGTACATAGTACACAGACACATTCAGGCAAACTATTAGAGTTTATTTATTTTATGTGTATTAGACACATAAAATAAACACAAATAAATATCTAAAACAAAAGGTATAGTTGCTATTTGTAGAAGCTACAATTCGACGACATCATCCAATGTGCTTGTAAAGCCTTCTACTTGGACTAGCCTTGTTCCACACATTCAAAAATGCTGGCTAGTCGGCAGGAGCCTGAGGAGGAGGAGGAGGAGGAGGAGGAGGAGGAGGAGGAGGAGGAAATGTTTACCTGGAGACAATGTTTACCTGGCCGAAAAGAGGCGCATCCTGACCAACTGCATTGACATCAAATAAAGTTAAGATATGCAAACGTTAACTTTGTAGCTAATGAAAATATAAAAATGTCTGGCTTGCCCAGTCCTATATGTGTGTGTGCCCGTCCAATCCTATAGCACTAGATCTCTGGCACTCAGTAACCCAATAACATGATTTTTGAGATCAGTTAGGGTCTAAATTGTGCATGCTCTGTCTTTAATATTAATAAGTTTTGTAACTAGCAGTTTCTCATAGCTCGGAATTCTTGAGCACAACTAGAAAGGGCACTTATCCTGAAAAATCTAATAAATTTACAGTTTTATATACTTCCTTCAATTGTAAAAGTCTTGTTCAATAAACTTTAAAATGCCACTATAGAGCAATAACACAGACAGTATAAACCCAGCCCTGGGAAAGCTGTGCGACCAGAAATTGTTCCCCTTTCTGCTACAGCAATAAAGTTTTATATGTTTGAACTGACTGTAAAAAGGTTTGAATGTTGGCAACTGGGGAATAATCTGTCTTCTTTATAGTTATTATCATATTTCCCACAAGACCCCTTGGTCTGTGTCAATCCTTCTTGTATATGACACCTTTGTACTGTCAGCGAAAGCAAGTCTACTTGCCTTTTTTTTTTTAAACTATAGGACTTGTATCTGTTTTCCTTCAGATTACAGCTAACAGGAATAAATTATTTCTGACAAGCATCTATTGCAGCATTTTACCAAATAAAGCTGGTTGTGACTGCTTTTCCAGGAGGGGGGGTGGGGCTCCTCCCTTCTCCTTCCCCCCACCCCTTCTTCTCTCAACTGATTCAAATGCAATTCAGGGCTGGTTAAATTGGAGGAAATGCCAATAAAAAGAGATTTGTAGGAAAGTTGCTCTGAATGGCAGAGCCGGTGGAACATGGTGCTTCGGTCCTCTCGGGTGCCATTGCATCTGTGTGGAGGAGCGAGGGAAGGTAGGAGGGGGGAGGGATCATCCCCCTCCTCAGGACCTCTCCCAGACCGAAGAGCATTGCTACTACATAGAACTAAATGGGTACTTTCCTATGCTCTGATTAATAACCAGTGAGAGGTGGCTGGGTGCAATCAGTATGAAAAATAATAAAATTCTCATCCATATACTTGGGCTCTTGGCTAACCAGTCATTACGGCTGAAAGAAATTTAGGTTTATGTTAATAAATAACCATGCTGTATGTGTATGTTTGGGAGCTGGGGGGGGGCGCAGAAGTATGGACCTTACTCTGTTGTCCCTCTCTACAACAGTTCAACAGCAGATACATAGACCTGTTCCCAGGAACCCATTTCCCTGAACCAAACATGCTGAATACATCCACCCTAATCTCCCACTCCCACACCACTAGTCTGATGTTTTCTGTTTTCTTCCCTCTGCCTTTGATTTCAGCCAAAAGACCGGGGGAGGATTCTTCGGGAAGACTAAGAATGAGTATTTGCAAACATCAGAATTCATAAAATCAGAAGACAAACATACAGTTAGATACCAATACAGACATCACAATACATTAATTCTTTCCATGCAACAAATAGGCAAGCTCTCTCTGAGATCACAAGATTAGTTATATGAATTCATATACACATGCTATACAGTATATATATATATATATATATATATATATATATATATATATATATACATACATATGTGTGTGTATTTGTGTGTATGTATATCCATATCCATGTGCATACAAACACTCAAATACAACTTCACCCATTATGACAGCTCTGGTATGAAGACTGCATGTCAAAAGGTGTCTATGAACAGAGCAACTGCACAGAATCAGTTAGTGCTAAGTGTAATGGAGCAAACACATTCATCCTTCAACCTGAGCTTCAGACTTATGCATGTGAGCTTGGGACATCATCCTCTTAAATGTTCCCTCTCCATGACTTCAGGGTCACAAAAACACACTGCCCTTTTTCAGATCAGCCAATCAATCAATCAATCAATCAATCGATTATGTTATGGTAGTGTATGTTAACACTCTCCACAGCCTTCAAAACACAAGAGTCATATAAACTGTACCTTCTAGCAAAAGCACACCCTCGTCAACCTTAACGGGTCTTAAATTCCAGCTGCAATTGGAAATTTAAGGTTCCATGATCATATACTTCAGCTTTTCTCTATGTCTACTCCATGCACTTTGTCTGTGTGGTCCAAGTTTACTAAGTGTTTGCCATCCAATAGGTTCTTGACTAGATCTAAAGATTTCATGAGGAAGACCAGAAAGAAGCATCAAGAAGCATCGTGTATGATGATGGCAGAAAGCAGTGGGCTATCAGGGACCCACAGAACATATACCTATTTTCAAGTTATCAACAAATATTTGCAGAAAGATAGGCTGACGGATGCAATAGTGGCACAGACATGGCAGTAACCAAACACTTTCTCACTGGATTGAAGGCCCATTGTACAAGAGGAAACACATGCCCGCAACTGCAAATCTAACCAAGAACTCATGCGGCGGAGTTCACAAGTCCCAGGGGCGAGCCTATTAATACTTTATTAAATGAACATATTATCAGACAATCTTCTAAATGTGTGTCCCTACACTTATGAACACGTGCTGCTCTCAGTCCTTATCAGAGAAATTTCTTTGTGCAATAGACAGTAGCTCACATAGAAACTCACACCTGATCAAAGTGCACAGAATAAATGTCAACTACAAGTAAGACGTGGACATCACTTGGTTTGAGATACTCGGGAATTACTGCAGAAAGAGTGTAAGAGCCAAGTCAAGTAGACAGGCCCAGGGGGGGAAGTGTCTTCTGGAAAGGACCAGGCTGCTATACCCATGAACTCCCAGCAACTACTGCTGCCTATCAAAAGAAGATCAAACTTGTAAACATTCCAGCCTAGAGAATGAGAGGTTCCTATATTCCTCCTCCCCAAATTGAGGAACCACTGGCAATTCATGGCTTCTGGGAGGGCAAGTGTCAGCTTATTTGAAGGGTGTGGCCCCTGGTAGATCTACCATGTTCCAGTGAACAACCCCACACTTACGTGTATATGGGGAGCTCAAACTAGACTCAGTAAGTTATTAAAAAGGACAAATACATACATAAACAGAACTGGAAAGACCACTCGGTGGGGCTCAGTGGTTAAGAGTACTTCCTGTTCTTGCAGAAGACTGGGAATTACTTCCCCAAATCCATATGGCAGCTGAAACTCATCTATTCCTCCAGCTCCAAGGAATCTAATGCTTTACTCTGACTTCACAGACACCAGGCACACATGTGCTATGCAAATATCCATGCACGGGGAACTCTCATAAACATAAAATAAACACCTTTTAAATATAAATAGTAAGAACACAAGGCCGGAAGTAGATATGGAGGTCTAGGAAGCATCTAGGAAGCACAAATATAATCAAAATACATGTCATAAAATTTTGAAAGAATTAATAAAAGTATAATCTCTAAAAAATCCCTTGAAACTGAATATAAGAACATAAGAACATTCAGATATGGAACACTGAGGCCATCAAAAACCTCTCCATAGCTGTTACATAGAGCAGGGCAAAACTGAGGAGTTTTGTTTTTGATCATTCATTGATTGTAGCTGCTCTGGCTTTGAAGTGGCATCTCACCCTGTAGCCTGGCATGACCTAGAATGTAACTTGCTATACGTAGCCAAGGCTGGCATAGAGCTGAGGTACTGATAATGGTGTCTCCCAGACCTCACCTCCTGAGTGGAGAGAATGGAGCACACTCTGCTATGGGCACCTTTGACATCAGAGGACAACTGTCTTTGGAAGAAAGCAGGCAAACCATAAGTTAGAAAGCCTTGCTTCTACGACAACACACACAAATAACATTTCTGCATCTCTCGTGGCTTGCCACATTTTGACCCATATGTTTACTCTTGCTAATAATTTTATCAAGTACTTTTATATGCGTGTCATTGATGAAGAAATTCACAACCAGACAGACTGAATATCGCTGCTCCAGTCCCCTGTTGACAGCCTTCTGACGTGCTCCATTCGCGTCACCCGTCACCCAGGCTGTCTGGGCCCCTGCATCATGTCATTGGCTACAGGTCTCCCCAACGTGGGTTACCTATGATGCCAGTATGGCAGGCAAAGTGCTAAACCAGGAATGGAGAAAAGACCGCAGGGACTCCTAGGCCCCAGCTCACCAGTGAGACCATCTCACTCCCATCCACTAGACAATTGCTCTATCAAGTGAATCACCAGGGATCCGGGCGACACTCCTGTGTAACCAGAACGCTCATCTCAAGTCTGCAATGGAGAATTCTGCAGAGGCTGGAGCTCCCCTGACATGCCCACCCCGCTTCTTCCTAAGCCAGCCATGCTGGCACACTCTCTCTCACACCGCCACAGGGATGCGAGGCCCCCTCAAGAGCTGCCAAGCTCTCTGATATACGGGCTGCTAATGCAGCATTATTAAGAACACGTTTGTCTCTACTCCTCTAAACACGCGGCTTCCCTGCCTGAAGGAAAGCCCCATACACGTTCCCACAGAGGGTCCCAGCAAAGTGCCCTGGAACCCACAAAGGGAAATCAGCATGCCAGGGGTTAAGCACACCCTGTAATAAGCATCTCTGTTCTGGCGTGTTGCGAAAGCCCATTACCTCCCGCCACATTACCTCATTCATTTCTTATATGCGGATGGTTTATTTTCCCATGAGCACCCTGGCTCTCAGTATTAAGTCCCCTCCTTCGCCTCTATTTCTCTATCCATCACATTTAACACTCTGACAGTAACAGTCTATAATGTTTCTATTCTACAAAACCGCTCTGTCAACTCCAGGCTTCCAGAGCAGCAACTGAGGAAAATAAATAACATCAACACCAGCGACGACAGCATCACAGCTCCCGTCCTGCTGGGCCCTTTTTTT
>LR753637.1:0-58566 GCA_902729485.2 Mus minutoides | reverse complement strand
CCCCGCGCCTCCGTGCCTTGCAAAAGACTGATATTTACTACACTGCTCTCAATCTACCTGCACCAGGATGCAAAGCAGCCCAGAGCAGAGCAAGCAAGCAGCAGCCTGCTTACCTTGAGGGGGACTCGGTGACTGTGGTCTTTTCTAGAGCTGGGGTACTAGGAGAAGCTGGAGGCAGTCCTTGGTCTCCCGCCTTTGTTCTGGAGGAAGACACCAAGGAAGGAAGACCCTGGCACCCAGGAGCTGGTCAGAACGTGAGACAATCTTCACTACTGGGAAATAAAACATTCTGGAAGATTTGTTTCCTGTTCCTGGGGCTTTGTCAAAACGAGCTCCATTTCCATCAGGTTGGATGGCTATCTTTTAAAAATGGGTTTTGTTTCTATCTATCTTCTTTTAAAAAACACCTAGATAGGAGAGATGGAGAGAGTCCTGGATATGATTTGGCCTCTTTTTCATGGCTGAAGTCACTTACCAGAATGAATGTCAGTTACACTCAGGCCCTACCAGTCAGGAGCACTATGGAAAGTGTTCAGGCCTAGTCTATCCACAGCTGGACTGCCAGGCTTTGTAAATTTTCCCCTTCCTAATTCACTGGGTTCCTAAATTTCCCTCAGTTCTGACCACAGTTAAGCACACACGGAAGCCATGTCTGATGATTCACACCATCCCAGGTCCCTGTTCCAGAACACTCTTTTCTGCTCTTATCTTTCCTGAGGAGAACAGAGTAGACCCTTGGCCATGTGGCATTTGTTAAAAGTTTAGGATGCTATCTCTGGTCAGTAAGAATTCAGAGACTATAAGTGGTTAGCATGTGCATACTCCGGAAAAATAGGAAAATAAAACATCTACACAGTAGAAGCGAACCTAAAATAAAGATTTGCAGAGTCTGCTTCAGATACTCTGGTGAGTCAGTAGCCCAGGGTTAAGAGCCTGGGCCTTCACTGTGTGACTGCCCGGTGCTCAGCGGCTTCAAACATGGCAATCCTGTCAACACCTGCTTCTCAATGGTGAGACACAACTGTGGAGAAACAGGGGGGTGGGGGGAGGGAAAGAAACAGGCTCTCATCCACCACTGCCAAACAGAAATCAGGAACTTCCTCTGTCAGCTCACCCTGCTGCTTCCCGGAGAACAATGGGAGGTTCTCTGTGCAAAACATACTTTGGTAAATAAGAAATATTCTGTGTATTATTACATTTGCCAACAGGACCATTACACTAGAGTTAAAAGGTTCCTCTATGTGTCTTCAGGCTCAGCTGGGGACCTCTTGCTCCCACCTGCCTCTGCTAACTAGAGGCCACAGTTTTGTGTTTGCTTTTGTCCTTTTCTTCTTCCTTTTCTTCTCGAATGAGACAGAGCAAAGACTATACTTGGGACCATGGCATGGATTCCCTACACTTGTCTCTTTCTCCCATTCCCTAAGCAGGGGAAGTCTCCTGCAGATTCAAGCCAGTTACTACAAAAATGGAGAGTAATAAATACCCTAACACCAATATGAGTATAGATGACAGAGCCTTAAGAGAGAATGGGACATAGCAAGTCTGATACCTGGTGGCAAAAATCAATGGGCTTCCAACGCTTCCTTTCTGGCCTGGTTCACTTCCAAATGCCACAAACCATCTAACCTATTGAATCAAAGATCACTTTTGTTTTTATGACTTTTTTCAGGTATGTGTATTTGGGGGCAGTCAGATTTTAAAGACCACCACCAGGCTAAGTGACATTATTTAATTACTCTAAATGATCCTATTTCATAACCACTGCCAACAGTTCTCCTTGACACCTTCATTTTTCTGTTCTGGTGACAGAAGGCAAAGGTGACCTTAGAGCATCAAATGGCTAAAGGTGTCCCCTGGGTAGGAATGAGTGTTTCATATTTCTTTCCTTGAAACTGACATTTCGGACTCCTGTGTGTAAGGAAAGCATCAGAGGGAAACTACATGGGCGGGCCTTATGAATTCATGGCGGAAATTAAGGGGTTAACAAAGGGAAAGATGAAAGAAAGAAAGAAAGAAAGAAAGAAAGAAAGAAAGAAAGAAAGAAAGAAAGAAAGAAAGAAAGAAAGACCACCCAGATGAGTCTGTGGGATGGTCCTGGTACACGCTGCAAAGCCTGAGAGCCTGAGTCTGAGTCCCAGACCCCATGTGGTAGAGGGAGAAAACTGACTCCTGAGAGCTGTCCTCTGACCTCCACAGAAGTGCCAAGACATAAACACACACACACACACACACACACACACGCACACGCACACAGTTGAAAACAAAGAATGCTAACTAGTGCTTCAGGTGTTTTGTTAGAGGGACGGAGAAGAAGATGTAACTAATCTGAAGAAGTGGCTGAGTGTGGCTTGCCTAAGTGGGGGTGGGGCAGATCTGAGACACCACCACATTTACACAATGACATTAAAAGCTCTGCAAGTGCAGTCATTCAAACCAGGCTCCGAGCTCTATACTGCTAACTCCTAGTTTATCTACTGTCAGGTAGGCAGACATTCCCATCTTCATGCTGGCTAATATAATGGGGAAAATAGTAGAACAAAGTTCACAGGTTTCTCAGGGAATAAGAATCCAAGGCCTAGAACATAAACCCTGATTTAGCATTCAGAATTGTTATCATAACCTATCCCTGAACCATGTGAGGTGGGTGAGATAGTCTCTACTCCATTAAAAGAGCAGACATTAAAAACTTAGGTAACCTGACAAACAGATGAAAGACCCAAAATACAAAGTTTTCCCCTGTCATTAGATTCCGATTCACTACCAGTCACTGCACTCTGACCTCCTACCAGAAGAAAAGTCCTTGATTGATTGAACTCAGCCCGGAAACCTAGGAACCTCTTCAAAACACAACCAGACTGAAGTCTCTAGAGATAATATTAGATGATTGTCAGAGAGGCAAGGTCAATGAAAAAATCAACAATTAGAGTTGGGTCTGCCCAGAGGTATGCATGAGAAGCTTGGTTCCACCCTCAGGAACATTAAAAATAAAAGTTAAAAGAATGAAATAAACGAAACAAGCATCCAGATATTATGAAACCAGTCACTTATCTCCCACATTTTGAAATGAACAAAAATGCTCAAATTCCATTTCTTTATTCCTATTAATACCAACCCATCCTTCCCACTAACCAGAGAAGAGAACCTACAGACTTCGACACACAGAGCTGGACCATGTCTCAGAGTCCAGTTCAAGGCTGCTCACAGTGTAGCAAGCATCCCGACCACATCCACCATCATCTGTGGACGGATGCTGTCATTCAGCTTAATGCTTAGTAAATGTATTAAGTAGTCTAGCGTCCCCCATTCAAAATTTTCCCCAGATCATGTCTAAACTTAGATGTCCCCAGGCTCTGCTCATCTTTAAGATAACTTTCTTAGGGCTGGCAAGATAGGGCTGGCAAGACAGCTTAGTGGGTAAAGGCTGCCAAGCCTAATTAATAACCAGAATTCAATTCCCTTGACCCAGGTGGTGGGCAGAGAGACCAACTCCAATAAGCTACCCTCTGATCTTCACGTATGCTCTGTGCTTATATACACACATGAAGAAGAAGAGAAGAACTAATCTCGAAATGGTCTAATGTCTTTCATTCCCAAAACAATCCTGTTCTGTTGGGACTTGGACAGATTTCATCTGTCCATGAAATCCCCATGTTCAATACGTCTCCCATCTAGTACATTCTATATTTTTTTGCCAGACCAAACGTCCTTAAATGTGATTTCAGTGTGTAATTTATGCTCAAAAACAAAACAAAACAAAACACCCAAAGTGTGTCTATGTTTTTTGTAACACATCAAAGGCCACAAAGCCACCATGGATGTACTAGGCCTGACTCCATCATCTTTCTGACAGGCTCATCCTCAGGCCCATCATTTTACATGGCACTGAAGCACTTGCCTCTGAAGACTGTTGGGTTCAGCAGACAAGATTACAAGGTACCTGTCATGTGTCTGAACCTGTCCTAGAAATGTGTAAAATACTGCAAAGTTGTTAACCCCAAAATGCACTCAATAAAAAAAAAAAAAAAACATACAAAAATGCCATGTAGCATACATTAAAATGAAAGGATAGATAAGAAAAAAACAGACACTGAGGGACAGGAACAAATACATACTGTGATTTGGACAGAATGCTGAGACAGGGCCTCTGCTAAGATCAACAGGACTAGTAGTGATTTTCTATGGGGATGGTAGGTATGGGAATTACTGCAGAACAGAAAATCTCCAAAAGCATGTTTTTTTAATGTAGAATGTTTAAGGTACTGCAGGTAACTGTTTGTAGTGTATAAGGGAGTAGAAGAGAATGCTGGGAACTAGGTCATCGAGAACTAGACAACAAAGTTAGCATAGGTTATGTAGACTTTCTACCTGCATCCGTCCATTGCACAGACACATGTAATGATGATGACCAGACTTGAGACACACCCTAGAAGAATTCACAGCCCCTACCCAGCTGAATGTAAACTCTACTCATGGCAACTCAAGTGAGTGAAGGTGACAGTCTGTGGTGATAATTAGGATTAGCTTAAAATTTCAAATAACTCAGGTTTTGGACCATTATGAGTATCAAAATTACTTCTGAGACACAGCATAACTGATTGTGGCATGCCAGTTTGAGATGGAGGATTACAGTGTTGTCAGTGAGATTGCAGGCCATGAATTCTGAGTCAGGGTTAAAGTCAAGTGGGTTTTGTTTGCCTGGTTTAAATATCTTGACAGGCTTTGGGAGAGATGAACTATTTCAAGGGTAGAGATCTCAGCGAAGAGGTCAACAGAGCTGTCTGGGTGAGAGACAGTGAGAGTCTGACCTGGGAGTGTGGCAGATGGAGAGAGGGCAGAATGAGAGACAGAGTATGTTTACCTTTCTGATCTCTTACTTGGTACACAACCAGGCATGAAGCATTCAATAAATACTTGCTGGTAGGATCAATACAAATTGGTTAATTATTGATGGTGGGGGAGGGTTTGTGTGGAAAAATTAAGTCTGGTACGAGCATGACACATCTGCATTAGGATTAAGACATAAGAAAGAACACAGGGAGAGAACCATCTATAGAAAGAAGGTCTGACAAGGAGGGTCCTTGCCATATGCCAAGTCTGGAGTTAGTTGAACCTACAGAGGGAGATGCCAGCCAGTTATACTACAAATCAGAAATTCATGAAAGTCAACTGAGGCTGAAAACACAAGTTTTAATTTACCATTTGTTCAGTACGTATACATTGGCTACTTGCTTTAATCTAAACGTTGTGCATTAGCTGGGCTTATAGAAGTTGTCAGGGAAGACAAAGGCCCTTGAGCTTGGTGAGATGATCCATGGGTATATTTAAAGCACTGGGAACGGAGATGCCAAATGAAGGCATGTGGATGCTGGATGATGATATAGTGGTGGGTTACAGAAAAAATGGCCTCAACTGAGAAGACCCATCCAGGAATCCTTGGGGACCAGACGAGGGAAAGATGGAAATAAAGAGACAGGAAATATAAGGTCTTCAGCATCACAAGTCTATAGCAAGACTATAGAGTGAGGGCTAAATTGTCAACTTGATCATCAGAAATTAGGGAGCTCTGAACTCAGTAAAAACAAAGCTTTGTAAAGCACAAGAATTCTTAAGAGTTCACATGGGAAGGTATAGGGAAGTCTGAAGGAGTCCCAGAGGTTCTATGGAGATGGGGCCTGGAACAGAAAGGCCGAAGATGCAGGGGAGAGCAATGTATGAAATCATAGCAGGACATGACCCATGGAGCTTGGACTGGGAGACTTGCACTCTTCCCAGAAACAAACATGAACACAAGAATACCACTGGCTGTCTAATACTAAGACTGTCCCACTGGTGAGCAGAGTCCATAGTGTCTGAAGAAGCCCATTGCTTTCTGGGAGGTTTAAACGTCATTGGCTGGACCAACAAAACCCTTACAATAAACTAACTGGGCTTGGAGAACAGGAGTACATGGAAGGTGAGGCCTGAGAAACAGGTGTGCCAAGTGAGAACACAGATGTAGCTAGAGGAACAGGTGTGCCAAGTGAGAACACAGGTGTAGCTAGAGGAACAGGTGTGCCAAGTGAGAACACAGGTGTAGCTAGAGGAACAGGTGTGCCAAGTGAGAACACAGGTGTAGCTAGAGGAACAGGTATGCCAAGTAGGAACACAGGTGTAGCTAGAGGAACAGGTGTGCCAAATGAGAACACAGGTGTAGCTAGAGGAACAGGTGTGCCAAGTGAGAACACAGGTGTAGCTAGAGGAACAGGTGTGCCAAGTGAGAACACAGGTGTAGCTAGATGAACAGGTGTGTCAGGTGACATAATACTTCAGAATCGCCAACAATGCAGGCCCTGTCCTGCTCTGCCCAGTAGGGTTAAAAAGAAATAAGGGAGGTGTGAGCAGGGGGGCAAGAAGAGAACTTAGGTGTAGCTTCGGGAGGGAAGACCTGCAAAGTCAAGGGAGACAATCACCCATAGCAGGTCATTAAAATGTCACTCTTTGCCCTCAAGGACATATGTATGCAGCATTTACAAGGCCAACAATTTTTGGCATTATTTCAATGCCAGATTTCTCCTTGGGCCCTCTGTGGCATTACAATAATGGTAATAGCTCCCTGCTGCCCAGCAAGTCCCCAGAGTAGCTCAGGCCCACACTCAGGACCAGGTATAGGCCATCTGCTTTAGCTTCCTCCTTCCAGAAACAGCCAGCAGGATCCACAGGCCCAGAGCAGACAGCTTCAGGCTTAACCTTGGTAGGGCTGGGCAAAGGAGGCCAGGAGGGTCCAGACTTCAAGTGCTGTCTCACACACACACACACACACACACCCATACACACACTCACAGAGTTGCCCCATTTAAAGCCCTGAGTCAGAGCAGAAATCAGCCAGGATTAACACCTTTGGGCTGTGATCACCGAAACCATATGCTATAAGGAGAAAGAATGCAACCTGAATTTTGTCTCGACACGAGTTCTCTGACTTCATTGCCTTAAGTGAGGTGTTGGAACTCTGTGCCTTTGCTTCCTTATGTAAAGCTAGAATGTAATAAAATGATCCCCTTCGCATAGCTGTGAAGATTAGGGGAGCTAGCACTCCTGGAGTCTTTTTCATTCTAATATTATTTTCAAACAGGTAATACATTTCTGATAGAAGATATATTTATAATAAATCCATTGTGGTTCCCACTGGCCATCAAGTCTTGTTCCCACCCCTGTCCCCATTTACCAGGTTCCCACTCTTGCACCTGGCCTCTACAGATAAGCACTTTTGTTCATTTCTTGTTTATCTTTTCAGTGGTTCTTGAAAGGGTGGCTTTAAATATAAAGTGTGTTATCATTATTGTAATGGGAAAGTCAGAGGAAGGGGACCAGGGGGGGGTGCGGAGGGGGCTGTTATCTGTAAGGGGCCCCACTTCCTCCAAGCAAACCTGCCTCATTATTGCCGCGCCTCATACTGCTCTTTCATTGAATCCTTTATTCATCTATTGTATCTGTATTTGCGAAGTGTGGCAACCTGGAGGAACACTAAGATTCGTCTGGGTTCATACTGTCCTCAGGCACACTAACCCCAGCCTTGATGGCATCTGCCTCTAGCCAAGTCTGAGCCTGAGCTATCTGTGGGTTGGTGGCTGCACAAATGATAACATTTCCCAACCATAATGTCCATGCACACAAATAGATATTGCAGATTCTCACGCCGGACGACCTGAGTTGGTGCTGTGCAAGGAGTCCCATGGATGGTGGATGCTGTAATCTTAGTTCATCATCAGCTGGCTTTCTATAGCCCTGGAGAACACTAGGCTCCCTGAAGCCTCTTTGCTGCCTATCCAGCTCTAAAGGAGTCCCTGCCATTTCCAGCTGGGTCAGCCCCAGATTGTGGCTAGGTGCGACCATGGAGAGAATGAGTCTCCAGGCTTTTAGTTAAGTGGAGGTAAGGAGCCAAGGAAAGGAGGTTAGAACAACTTAAGACAGTGAAAACTAGCAAAGAGAGATGAGTTAGAGAGAGGTGTAGCATGCCTTCATTTTCCTGCATAGCCGGTGCCTCTCTGGACATCTGGGGCCCACCGGAAGCCCCTTTCTTTAAGAGCTGCATATTTTCAGTCACTCCACAACAGATCTCCAATCTGCTTCCAGGTCATTCCTTCTCATTTAGACACTAAGTGACTTCGTGACCTTGAACTGTGTGTGACCTAGTGCAGTATTCACAGTTTTATCTATAAAGTGGGACAAGGGTATCCGCATGCAAGAAAAAAAAATCATCTTCAAGATAAGGAAGACACTTAGCAAGATCACTCTACAATGGCGGAAAGGTCTTGGGGCTTGTTTCATAGCAGGACAGACAGCCATCGAGAGAGAGAGAGACAGAGAGAGACAGACAGAGACAGACAGAGAGAGAGAGAGAGAGAGAGAGAGAGAGAGAGAGTTTGTTTAAAGGATTCTTTTTAGCTCCCTTCCCCATGACTCTGACTCTTTCATATGATCTGTCTACCAAATATGCCTTGTTTTTTATCCCCACATGCCCACAGGCCCCTCCCCCTCCGGGCCCCAGCCCACATGTGAGGTAGCAGAGATGATAACCCATAATGAAAACCTGCGGCCCCACAGACACTGGGAGCGGGCACACAGAGGGGATGCCGAGGAGGAGCCGGTCAGGAGGCATGTAATCACAGGGTTATCTAATGCTGCTTCATTCTAATTGAGTCGGTACCATATGTCACCCTGCAATAACATCGCAAGCAGCATGCAACTGAATACATATTTAATTCACATAATGGGTACGGCAGTAGAAGTAATCAAGGCAGTTTGCCATAAGCCATAAAGAAATGTAGCTTGTTCCTATCAAGAAACATTTGGCACTTAGGGAGAGAACTGTATCTCCAGAGAGGAGAACTACATTACTGCAGACACTGGAGGGGAGGGAAGCAGCCATGGAGAGAGAGGAGGAGGAGGAAGGAGAAGAAGAAAGGAAAAAAATTGAAAATGCCAAAGACTTTCCAGCCAACACATCGATCCCTGGTGAATGAAAATCAATGATGGAATATTGTCAGTGGATCGTTGGCCATCTCAATATAATTAACAGTAATGGATTTATTGGCAGACACTTAATAACCTCACGTTAAGTGTGTCCCAGAATTTCCTGTGCTGTCCCAGGTCCCTCCCACTCCCACTTGGCCCAGCCCTTGGCACAGGAAATGGATGTAGCTATGGAAGGTTAGAAAATATTTTTTCCCCCTACATCTCTTTGGTCAGGATTGGCATCTGACAGAAACCTGCTCACCCATCCCCTTCATTTCCTCCCACAAGGAGATGATTAATATGGCTGGGCCCTGCTCATCAATATCTTTGGACAGATCAACTGGAGTTTTCATTAAACCCATATTAGTGTCCTAGTTACACAGCTGTGGACGGGTTACACTCAAAAGAAAAAAAGGAGCAAGAAAAGAAAAGAAAAAAGAAAGGGAAGAAGGATAAATAAAGCAGAAGAGAAGCATAGAGCAGGAGCATAGAGCCAACCTTAGCAAATCTCTATCTCAGTTAACTTTGCCCGGAATTAACAGGAAACTCAGCCACTTCCCTCATTAGCGCCTTCTTCTACCAACATGTTTTGATGTATATTTCATGAGGATAAACAAACATTCATTTCACTTTGGGAAGGTGTTTGCCGTAATGTATTGTCAGCGTACCCAGCAATGAGGGGACATTAATTTCAATTCTGGTGTTTAAACACTTTGGCGAGTCCCAATTACTCATCCCCCAGCTCAATATCTGGAGCCCCAGAGGAAGGTCGCTGGCTCTCCGTGCTGCCCACCAAGCCAGGGGGAGACGGGGCTCCACCCTCCAGCCAGTGGGACTGGCTGCCCCAAGATGGGACTGTCCCTTTTCTAGTCCTCAGCCAGAAGAACATGAGACATGGAAGGACCACTTCAGTAGACCTCCCCAGCTTTGCATTACAGCCATCCCTGTGAGGAGCTGTGTGCAAACAAGAGTTCGGGAAACTAAATTTGATAGATTTTCCTAACTACATATGAGGACTCCAGCCATTAAGGAGGAAGGAAGAGCAAGCATGGCCTTGAAAGTGGGAGGGGTGATGGGAGAATGGCTATGCATCTTTAGGAAGGCGCATAGTAACTCAGGAATATTCTAGCAAGAGGGTCCCCAAAGCAGAACACAAGTAGAATTAGTAAGATCTGAAAAAAAAAAATTACATCAATAAAAAGTAAGCCCTGATTAGTTATCAAAAGGACTTATTTGGGGCTGGTGAGATGGCTCAGCGGGTAAGAGCACCCGACTGCTCTTCTGAAGGTGATAAGTTCAAATCCCAGCATCCACATGGTGGCTCACAACCATCTGTAACGAGATCTGGCGCCCTCTTCTGGAGTGTCTGAAGACAGCTACAGTGTATTTACATATAATAAATAAATAAATAAATCTTTTAAAAAAAAAAAAGGACTTATTTGAAGCCAGTATGTACTGGCTGGTTTTTTGTGTCAACTTGACAAAAGCTGAAGTTATTACAGAAAAAGAAGCTTCCTTTGAGGAAAGGACTCCATGAGATCCAACTGTAAGGCATTTTCTCAATTAGTGATCAAGGGTGGGAGGGCCCATTGTGGGTGATGCCATCCCTGGGCTGGTAGTCTGGGTTTTATAAGAAATCAAACCGGGCGATGGTGGTGTACGCCTTTAATCCCAGCACTTGGGAGGCAGAGGTAGGTGGATTTCTGAGTTCGAGGCCAGCCTGGTCTTCAGAGTGAGTTCCAGGACAGCCAGGGCTACACAGAGAAACCCTGTCTTGAAAAACAAAAACAAAAACAAAACAAACAAAAGCAAAAACAAATCAAGCTGAGCAAGTCAGGAGAAGCAAGCCAGGAAGCAGCATTCCTCTATCATGGCCTCTGCATCAGCTCCTGCCTCCAAGTTCCTGCCCTGTGTGAATTCCTGTCCTGACTTCCTTTGGTGATGAACAGCAATGTGGAAGTGTAAGCTGAATAAACCCTTTCCCCCCCCCAATTTGCTTCTTGGTCATGATGTTTTGTGCAGGAACAGAAACCCTGACTAAGACAGAGTGACAAGTCTATAATTTCTCTCTAAAGTTTCTCAAAAGGAACTCAGAGCTAAGGAGCAGGAGCCAATTCTGGCTATGGTTAATCTGGCTGCCCTGTCTCATGTTG
The DNA here is from genome assembly GCA_902729485.2 of Mus minutoides. Lineage (NCBI taxonomy): Eukaryota > Metazoa > Chordata > Mammalia > Rodentia > Muridae > Mus > Mus minutoides. The sequence goes on along the minus strand of LR753637.1, from coordinate 47,422 downwards.
CCACTGTAAAGTATAAAATACCTTATACCGTGCATGTGTTTTTGGATGCATTTAAAGTCACAATAAGAACCCTGCCAGCCATACTCAAATTCCAAGATCATTCTGTACCATCATCCCTGTGGGCAAGTGCTACCCATAAGCCCCTGCTTTGCCTCTCCTCCACACTTCACGCACACATCCAGCAGGTGAAGTGTTAATACTGTGTGTACAGAGTCAACACACCTCTTCCATGTGTAAATTACACGGTCTCTAATATTTCAGTATAGCAACAGAAGATGGAGCAAGGCATCAGGAAATTAGCAAACAGTTCACTCACAAGTCATGAGGCTTAAGCGTTGAACAGCACACACAGGTTGCCTGTGAGCTAACACACCTACCTAAAGCAAGTACGCTAAGTGAGAGTTAAACTGAGAACAGCGAACAGCACTGAACAGCACATAAGACCTCTGTCTCATCCTTTATAGGTGAATAACCGGAGTATTAAAAGCTACAAATGATCAATGTCTGAGGCAGGATTTGAACTCAGGTCTGAGGAAATCATCCAGGTTCTTTTGAGGTACAGTACTTAGTACTGTTCCACCACAGATGATAGGCACCCAAGGTTTTCCAAGGTCCGAGGACTGAGATATCCGCAGTGTTTGTATGGCCTTGGAGGAAGAGAGGGTGTGGTCCAAACGGAATATAGTGTATAGGGAGTACAGTGAATGCACATGGCCTCTGGGTCACACCACTCACTGCTTCTGGCCACGATCTGACTCTCACTGAATTGTTGAAAACATTGCTTAGGCCTCAGTGCCCCCATCTGAGAAATGCAAATATCGATATATTCCTAGAACTGTGGCCATTGAGGAAATGATTATGAAGTCTTGCCTTTGTCACTTTTGATGAATATGAAATCCCCTCTTATTTCCTGAATCCCATTCCTTTTGAGGCAAAACAGAAAAGCTATCCTATCATCTCTCGGCTCTGAGAGGTAAGAGAGGTTGGAGTGTGGGAGCGGAGATAAGAGGCTTCACCCACATTAGGTGTTTACCAGAGGAAGCTGACCTACCATTCTTTCCACCCCTGAAAGATAAGATATGATAAGCCCCTCCCGTCTGCAACACCAGGAGAAGCCTCAATTTTGTGGGCTAAAGAACTATGTGAGTCCTGGGAAAAGGACACCTAATACAATCAAAAATCATGGAGAAGTGTCTAAACATATTTTGTCAATCAAGTGGTGGGGGTCAGAGCAAAAGCCAGGTCAGGTCGTGATGGGATCCTTATTTTCAATCTTCACCTAAACTTTTAGAGTCATTTTGAGATTGTTTCTTAAAATATAGGGAAAAAAATAGTAAAACGTGGCTTTCTTTTTCTCTTCCTCAATGTTTCAGAATTCACAGACCATAAAAAAAAAAATCAAAAGAATGAAGCAATGAATTAGCAAAGTATTAAGAAACAAGGAAAACATAATTTGCCAGCGATAGGTTAAGATCTACCTACAGAGACATGGGCAAAACGCAGCGCGTGCTCAAGCGTAATGGCTCACACAAACATATATTTTAAAGTGGATTTTTAAAGTGGTATTAAATGTAGGTCAAGCTGGAAGCTATTCTGTACAAAACAACAACAACAAGAAAAGAATCTGGAGATCAACTATACATCTTAAAAGGGAGAGATGGCTCAGCAGCTAAGAGCACTTGCCTCTCTGAAGCTGAACCCAAACCTAGCACCTCGTGATGGCTCACAGTTACCTCTAACTTCAATTATAGAGAATCCAACCCCCTCCTCTGGCCCCCACGGAACTCCTGCTTGTACATGGTGCTCATAGGAAACCCATGTAGTCAAATGCACATACACATTAAACAAACAAACAAATAATAAATAAATAAATAAATAGATTTGAGACAGGGTTTCCCTGTATTGCCCTTGCTGTCCTAGAACTAGCTGTGTAAAGCAGACTGGCCTCTGCCTGCCAAGTGCTGGGTCTAAAGGCATGCACCACCATGCCCTGCAAGAAGTCGTTTTTCAAAAGTGATTCCCCAACGAAGAGGTGAAGACGACAACTTAAGCAATGGCAGAAACATCACAGTGGGTTTTGCACCAGGTCCCCAAGTCCTCACAGAGTAAACACCAGTGTGCATGTGAATGTGGGCAGGAGAGTGGTGGCTCCTAACAGGGCAACAAGGCAAAGCAGCGGAAAGAGGTGGATGCAGTTCAGATGACCTGAGTTTGAGTCCTAGCCTGCACCATTCACACTATCTCACACATGACTTTGGGCAGACTTCTAGAAATTCTGATTTCCTCTTCTCTAAGTGGTGTTACCTCTTCTGCTTTAGGGCTTCATAACTAATCACACAACACCACTCTAACTATAACACATGAAATGCTGTATAACACTGCCCCAGTGTTAATGATAACAACTCAGTTAGGATCAAGCAAATGAACTATTATGGGTTTGCTGACACACAGCTACAAATTTTACGATGATCCCAAAGTCACCATGGCTTTGGAAGCTTCTGTTCCATCCACCTTCTTTCAGACATCCTTAGGGAATAGCTCCCCATGATAGAACTGAGAGCCTGGGATCTGGGCAGCACAGGCCTATGGGAAAGCAAGGTCAAAGAAAGACAGGAGCTGAGATCTCCAAAACCGCTAGCAATGGTGCCACCTATAAGGAAGGGGGATATGAGGCAGGCAAAATGGCAATCTCTGCCTTCAATCCATCTGTTCCCAGTGACTGTTTCTGACCTACCAGTACAGACCAGTTAATAGAGGCTGCTTAAGCATAGATATCCTGGGTCATACCGGCTTCACCTCACTCATCCTGACCCCAGCAGGAGCTCAAAGAAAGATGTAAAGAATTAATAGGAGGACAAAAAAGACTTGAAGGAGGACATAACTAACCCTGGGGCATATGGCTGCTTAATAGATTTAAGTTACAAAATATCTGGTTCGTGGGTAAATTGAATAGTTGACAAATTGAACAGCAATTAAATGACTGAAGTCAGCAGTCCTGAAGTAAAAGTTCCTTAAAGTCAAGATCTTTCTTTTGCTGTTTTTATATGTATCCTAAGCATGAAGAATAGTGCTGGCATCTAGTATATACTTAATAGGCATATATACACAAGAAATGTGAATGTAAACAGTGGACGGATGGATGGATGGATGGGTGGATGGACGGATGAAGGAACAGAAGCAAGCCCTATTGGGAAGGCAGAAGCAGGAAGATCAGTAGATCTCATGCATCCAAGAAAACCTTAGCATTACAGACAGGTCTCATCCGCCAAATGAATAAACAAAATTCCAAAAATCAAGACAAAAGCCTATACTAATTTCAAAATGCCACTAAGGAAAGAGGAAGACTCCCAAATCTACTCCTGTCTTTCTACCTCAGAGTAAACAAGAAGGTCTTCCAAAATTAGGGATGATTACAAAGTACATTAAAGGAAAGCTAGAATCATCTCACTTTAATTCTTCGGACCAGCTCTACAATATATATATATATATATATATATATATATATATATATATATATATATATATATATATATATATATATTGTAGCTCTACATATATATATGTGTGTGTGTGTGTGTGTGTGTGTATCATGTTTTAAAACTGGTAGAAAAGTTATAAAATCGTATTATATTTTCATTACCTGTAAATTCTGTGTTAACCAGAAATGCAGTTTTTAAGTAATAAAAGCATGTGCTATGGAAATTCTTAGAATGGTGTTTTGCATCCTGAAATTTTGGGATCCACCCTTCTGATGTCATCACCACCACGATACTCATCTATTTAGATGGTTTCTTCCTCTCTTGGTAAAGACTTTCACCAATGGATGGAAAGGTAGATGTGAGGTCCTCAGCACAAAGTGTATGAACAGCAGAGTTTGTGTTACCATTGTTGCTTTTTTTGTTGTTGTTTTGTTTTGTTTTCCCTCTTTTTTTCTTTCTTTCTTTTTCCTGGGCTTTGTTGTTGCTGTTGTTTCTTTTGGTTGGGTTGGGTTGGGTTGGGTTGGGTTGGGTTGTGTTGGGTTGGTTTAGGTTGGTTTGGGTTGGCTTGGGTTTTGGCTTTTTGGAGGCAGAGTCTCTCTAGGTAGCCCAGGCACTTACTATTTTGATTAGGCAGGACTGGAACTCACAGTGATCTGCTTGCCTCTGCCTCCTGAGTGCTGCGATTAAAAGCATGTGCTACCACACCCAGCATTGTGCTGTTTTTGCAGTAGGGCATCATTCACCATCCAGGTCGCAGCTGCTCAGTAAGTTTATCTGCTCACAGGCATTTAGGTCTGGGGATGAGCTGCAATGTGTCTCAGGTAACCCGGACTCAAGAGGCAGCAACCACTCACCTTAGAATTACAGCCTTAAATCACCCAAAGTCAAAGGACTTACTTAAAGTGCCTCATTGGGGCTGAGGTGGAGACTCCTCCTAAGAGCAACTGTCCCTGCAGAGGACTCAGGATCCACTCCCAACAAGCACAGGGTATCTCACAACCTCTTGTACCTCTCATTCCAGGGGATCCAACATCCTCCTCTGACCTTTGTGGGCTAGCAGTGCCCACACATGCAACCAGGCAAAACACTCACACATATAAAAATAAATAGGCTTGAACTGTTGCTAATTACTTTATCAATATTGTCCTCACTGGTTTCATTTCCTAGTGTTCACTTCTTTATGATTAAAAATAAACACATCTTCTTATATCAGTATGCGCTATATATGTGACCAGGGTGCATTCACGTGCACACATGTATTCATGTTCTACTATGAGAACAGAAAGAAAACCAATGCTATCAACTTCCCATTCCCTTCTCCTTGAATTGTGATTCATATGGCAAGGAAAAGGCATAGATTTAAATGCCATGCTCACACACAGTAGGCACTCTATAAATGTCTGCAGAATTGCAAATCGAAAATGAAGCATGAACAGAGAAACATGAGGAATATGGAGTGTTCAGCCTAAGGAAAAGAAGAAGAAATGCTAAAAATAATGGTCTGCAAATTCTTGAGTGGCTTTTGCAGAAAAGCAATGGACCTGTTCTCTGCTGGGTCCGAAGGGAGACCTCAGACTGATGGGAAAGCTTCCGGGCACAGACTCAGTTGATCATGACTAGAACAGCTTGTCTGGTGTATATAATAGCTTAGTGGTTGTTTCTGTTAATTAATAATCTTGAAGACTTCTTTAAAGATAGAAAAAGTATTCTCTCTCTCTCTCTCTCTCTCTCTCTGTGCGCGTGCGTGCGTGTGTGTGTGTGTGTGTGTGTGTGTGTGTGTGTGTGTGTGTGTGTATGTGTGTTTAAGGTGTTGCTAGACATCAAACCCAGGGCCTCAAGCTCATTAGGTGGACACTCTGTTACTGGTCTACATCATTCATACACTTGGAAGGTCTATTGTTAGACCCTATCCAAAGAGCATCAGCCAGTGTGCCCCAGACAGTGGTAGGACCACCAATGCTGGTTTAGTACCAGATCCCTTAAGAACCTATAATTTGCCAGGTAGCAGTGGCACATGCCTTTAATCCCAGCACTTGAGAGGCAGACAAATCTTTGTAAGTTCAAGGCCAGCCTTGTTAACAGAACAAGTTCCAGGAAAGAAGACAGGGCTACAAAGAAACCCTGACTTGAGAAGGAGGAGGAGGAAGAAGAGGAAGAGGAAGAGGAAGAAGCAGCTATAAGTTGAGGGGAGGAGAGATGGCTCGGTGGTTAACAGCACTTGCAGCTCTTCAAGAAGAATCAGGTTTAGTTCCTAACATCCAAAATGAAGAGCTTATAATCACTCAGCTCCAAGGGTTCTGATGCCCTCGGGCTCTGCACGCATGTAGTGCACATACAGACAAGCAAATGCACACACATACACCGAAACAAAAATAAATGTAAAGGGAATTTCCAAAACAGCAAAAAGAACCTGTACTCCTAAATTTCAGTCCTTTCAGATATCACCCAAATCCCTAAGTATGGATATGCCTTTAAGAAAAAAGTGAGTATGAGGAACCAGAGAAATAGATCAGCAGATAAACTCTTACCTAGTAAGCCTAAAGATCTGCATTCGATTTCTGAAGCCCATGTAAACATGAAAGGAAACCCACAAAGTTTGTCACCTCACAGGCACCATAGCACAAGTCTGTGGACCCACATACATTATACACATAAAATAAAAATAATTTTGTAAAAATATGAATACAAATGTTACAACTATTTGCCTTATGCTCTTCAATTTCAAAAATTATTTATTTTATAAGCAAAGAAGTCCTAGATTCTTACAAAACGTCAGTTTGATCTGTTTATCCTGCATTCAGTTCGACTCAGCCAGCACCATCTGGCAGAGACCAGACTTACACTAGGGGAGGATTAATAAATCCTTCTTATACTATGTGGTCCCACATTCAGAAGAAGAACCATTAATTGACATCACATGGCCATTGATATTTCTAACATATCAGACCACAGATCAGACCAGTGGGTTAAAAGCACCAGTACCCACGAAAGCAGAGATTCAAAAACAAGAATTTCTGGAATCAGGTACCACCTCCTCTAAGCCTCAACAGAGCCATCTTTAAAATGAGGGGAGATCAGCACTTCCCTAAGAGACTATTTCTGGGGTGAAGATCAATAAGAACATAAGAAGGCCTCCAGGGCTACTGAGACGAGGGAAGATCCATTCCAAGTAACTTTAGAAAATAACTGTAAAACACAAGGCCATATCAAACTGTCTTAATACACACAAAACACAGTATGTGTCAGTTACAAGGACTTTGCGTTTTGCCTTTTCTTGATACTCTGCTGGACTCTGGTTGGGACTTTATAAAGAAAAAGACCTGCCGTGAGTGTCCAGAGGACTGTACACACCGTGTCCTATGACCAGTTTGGCAAGGAGCCTTTGCACCCTATCACCATCTCCCAAGTCTCCCGAGGTACCCAACCCCTGCTCTAGACAACTTCTTCCAGTGTCCAGAGTAGCAGACTGTCTCATTAACGGTCTCATTAACTACCTTAGCCCTTCCAAAGTGCAAACAAACAGAAAGCACAGTGTTTGGCAAGGGCTTTGTAGCCCTCCATCTCCTCGCTGGAATCATCTCCTGCTGAATCATCGTTCATCATTCATCACCCAAATAAAAAGACATCGCCCTGCTAGCCCAGCCTAGGAAACAAATTATTTGATGTGGTTAATTAAGAGTGTGAAGACCTGTGTAAACTTCAGGAGGAGGGTGAATGGTGGGAGGGAAATCTATGCGTGGTTTCTGCACTTATTGGCAAGCCATTTCTCAAAACATTGGCTTTGATATAAGAAGATACATGCAGAATTTGAATTTAGTGTCTCCCTACCCTGACTATGTAAAGACGTTTTCCCCACCCTGTGTTCTTTGTAGTTTCAGGAAGACTGGAAGGAAAATATACTTATAGCTCTTCTTCTGACACTTGCAGACAGGTTTCCTCTGAAATTTGCAATGCCTGTCATTCCCTCAGAAATGACCCTGCAGACCTGGGTCAGAGCTTGTGTAACGGGGACGCTTATTGTCCATCAAGGCTGTGTTGGTATTAGCTGATTTCCAGACAGCATAGAAAAAAAATCTGTCATACATACTTGGCTCAGATAATTATTAGTGCACAAATTGTCCAGTAAAAGCAGAAAAGTATAAACTATAGTCCAGAGTACCATGGGGATGGGGTTGGCTTCTCCTTAAAGGGCTCATGGCAAAAGAATGAGCAGTTCCAAAGAGGCCCTAGCTACCAGCTCAAGCTCCCAAGTGGTCACATGAAGAAAGCCAACACCTTTATTCACCAGGAATGCGTGCAGTCCTCCAAATGGAAACCACACAAAACTATTTTCTTTCTCTGGCCAACAAATTGTGCTTGGTAATCTGAAAACGTAACAAGTTATAGAGACAAAGACAATGCCTCTGATGCTGCCTGCAACAACAGAAAACCCGGTGTTGCTAGAACGAGGCTCCCACCTCTGGGCATGAGTAGGGATAATGCAGACCTCAGGAGATGACTCCAGCTAGGGACGTTCCGCCTTGCCTTGTTGGTTAATTTTACAAGCACCTCTATAAACAGATGATGTTTGCATGAAGTGAAAAACTGTATTGGCTACTGCCTTTCACTTATATCTTTCTCAAGTCTGAGAAAGTTCTCCATCCCCAATTGAGAATCCCACCTGGCATTCAAGAAGTTCCGCTTTAGAGAGACATGGGTGTGTTTGCCATCAGACATATTTTCTGAGACACGGGGCCAGCAATACTGAATGCATAGGGTTTTACAAGAATTAATAAATTCCCCACTTTATAGTCTCCTCTCCATAACATGAACCTAACTCACACTGTCCTACACCATCACTATTCAAACCAAACCCTACGTAGTTGGCAGGTCTGTCTCCTTGTGGCCATTCCTTTTCCTTGCCCAATAAGTTCTATGCCCCCATCTTCTGGGTACTGACTACCACCTCTTCTTTCTGTTATCTTTGTTTATCTGACCCTGCTCATCCTTACCCTCCACCAGCCACCTCCCTATGAAGCCAACCCTAGTTATCCTGCTTTGTAAGGCACTGCTCCAGATTCTGAAGCATCGCTGCACCTTTTTTTTTTTTTTTGGACAGGGTTTCTCTGTATAGCCCTGGATGTCCTGGAACTCACTCTGTAGACCAGGCTGGCCTGGAACTCAGAAATCCGCCTGCCTCTGCCTCCCGAGTGCTGGGATTAAAGGCGTGTGCCACCACCGCCCGGTGCATCACTGCACTTTTAAGGCATGCCATGCCATTAGCAACTTCATTGAATATTATCCATGGCTTATGGATTTTAGTATTTCAAAATTGGCAACTTGGGACTGGGGAGTTAGCTCTATAGGTAAGAGTACTTGCTATGCAAGTGTAGGGACCTGGGTTCCAACATCTAGCACCCACATAAAAGCCAGACATGGCCACAAGGGCCTATAAGCCCGACATTAAAAGGCAGAGATAAGTATCCCCTAGGAGATCCTTGGCCAGCCAATCTTTCCAAATCCACAAGCTTCTGGTTCAGAAGAAGACCCTCTCTCAAGGTAACAAGGCAGAGAATGACAGAAGAAGACAATGGATGGCTTCCTTTAGCCTCTTGTGTGCATCTACACACACACACACACACACACAAGAGGGGAGAGAGAGAGAGAGAGAGAGAGAGAGAGAGAGAGAGAGAGAGAGAGAGAGAAGAAAATAAAAAATCAGAACTTCGCCGAAGGCAAAAATCAGTTCTTTTTTTTTTTTTTTTTTTTTGAGTAGACGGCACCTTCAACACATCATCTGGTGGTATAGATAAAAGTGCTCTGTAAATTCTAAAGCAATTTATGCATGGAAGATATCCTGACCTGTCAGAACCCCGAGGATGTGGCTGTAAGTCATGCTGAGACCTTAGTGTTACTCCCAGTTAGGAAAGAAATGGAAACTAGGGCAAGAATCTTAACTGAAGCATCAAAATGGACAAGAGTGACCAGAGGCCCCCACAAAGGTTGTACTATATAAAAATAAACGCATCCAAATTTTATGTGCTTATGGGTTGAAAGTGCCATGGTGAGCAGCCTGACCATTTATAGACAGCCCTGTGCTGAGAATCAGGGTTTACACTTTAAGGAAAGGAATTCTTCATAGCTGGGGAGTAAAAAAGTTGGGTTCTCCAAAGAATAAGGCACCAAAGCCAACAGCAACATCATCACTTAACTAGCAAGTTTGGAAGCAGGCTTTTGAACCAGGCTATCCCACTCCTGAAGCCTTCCTCTTAAATACATCAATATACTCCATTTGAAGAGTTGGTATCTTAGGACCAGAAGGCTTTATTCTATTCCATTTCTGTAGGTTAAATGGGTTTATACTCTATCAAGTGAAATTCCTAGGGCATAGATCTGATGATGCCATTGTCATTCAAGGATGAAGATGGAAAGGCTCCATCACACCAGCTGTTTGACATTAGGTTACACAGGTTAATTAGGTTAATGTAACGGAGGTAGATTAGGTAAATTTAATGACATTAAATTAGTCTCTAAGCCTCAGTTTCCCTACCTTCCGTGAGATGAAATACATTTCTCTTGCTAATCCCACAGGGTTGCTTTGACAGTTGCTTAGGTTTATACACATGGAAGTATTTGGTAAACTATAAATCCCTATGCTAAAGGGGGGGCTGCTTACATTGGTACCATGAAATCAGAGCATCATTCTGTCTAGTTAAGGATCCTTTCTTGTGGGATGGACTGTGGTTCCTTTTCTAAACAATTACCAATCTATGATCTCTCTGTCTCCGTGAGGCCAGGCTGCTTCACTTCCAGGACCAAGCAGACTGAGATTAGGAAGTTTTTCTCCATTTTTCTCTTATTAGCTGTGGTTTTTGCCCTTCTGAAGATAATATAGCAAACTGCATGTTTGGCCAGCTGTGGTAGGATCTGTAAAAATGGCTGCCTGTTTATTATTTGGCAACAAGTTCTCTATGGTACTTAGTGGTCTGGAATTGATTTCTCTGCCATTTAGTTTTCCCAAGGCTTCCACGGCTCTTCGCTTTCAACGTGGATCCCCAGGCTGTCCCTTACTGGAAAATGGGCGTTGGTGAAAACGACCAACAACTATGTTTGACTTTCCAAACTAGCAATGGAATGGTGACCTTGGCGTAGAGAACCAAAGAAAATGACAGGGACACCTAAACTACTGAGTGGAACTACAGGACAGACACAAAGATGCCACAGCTCTTTAGCCTGGTGCTAATTAACCTTCCCCCTCCTTGGTCCTGTAAACCATGCCTCCAATGTGGTGCCAGACAATGCAGGTACATGAATCACTTTCCCCACCCCACCCCCCGAACACAAGCAATGCCATCTCCTATGAAGTTAGAATGAACACTTGAGGCAGAGACATGAAAACGACTGCTGTGTAAGGGGGCAAGCAAACCCTTAGCCATGAGAGAAAGTCAACTGGATGGAGAAATGGAAGCATATTTGGAACTACACAAACTCATGTCTTGTGTCCAGCACATTCCGTTTCTTTTCCCCATCACATAAAACACTGGAAGCTATTCCCAGTGACCCTCTGTGTTCCCCTATAATGAGAAACAAATAATACTGGATTTTGGGGGTCCACAGGTCTCCCCACTGGTCCATGCAAACCATAATCCTGCCACTCTGCCCCCTAGTGGCTCAGTGTGGTACATGCTGATATCTGTAAGGAATGACCTATTCACTGGGCAAGTTCTTCCCAGTCTGGAGATTTACACAGGAAAATAAAGTTTTCTTTACTGATTTTATGATATCAAAATAAAAGCAGAGTCATGGGAGTTACATGTATAAAGGAACTTCATAATATCACTATCTCTCAAAAAAAAAAAGGGAAAAAAGGCAGAGGTTGGGCTGAGAAAAATAGGGAGAAATGGAGGCCCTAGACTGGGCTTCATCCCTAGCCTCTGAAGGACAGCTATAATTATTCCCGGCAGCCCTACACCGTTCAAACATTCCAAGGCTAACTCTCTGAGGACACTCAGTGGCTGGGCAATGTTTCTTTGTTGTTGTTATGGTTTTTTTTTTTTTCCTTTTTCTTTTTAAGTTTAATCTGAAATATGTCATAGACCCCATGCTGTCTGAGTAGGACTCACGCAATGCTGACACTCACGGGGTTTACTTTAATCCCTCCAAGAAGGGCTCCAGGTAAGCCCCTGTGCATGTGCCCACCCACTCCTGAGTGAGGCCATGGATCCAGTGCTGACCTTGGAAGACTGATACAATGGTTGCATTGTGACAGACAGAAGGACAAAAGAACGAAGAGGAAAAAAAAAAGAGGGGAAAATGATAAACGACAGGAAGAAAGGGGTGACATTTTACCCTTGTCTCTGAAGTAGCTGCAGATTTACCAGCTGGGTCCTGAAAGGAAGAATTAGGGGCAGTCCCAAGGCCAAAGATGATATGACTAAGGCTGATCCCCGTAAAGAGTGACTACAGAAATCTCCAAGCCCTGACATGAGCATACACATGAGTGACCACACATACACAGGAGATGCACAGACATAGCCCTGCACAAGCAAGAGTGTATCAGACCTATGTTTGAGCCGTAGAGGCAAAGACCTTTTCATAAACACATTTAAGCAAGAAAAGCATGTAGAATGACCACGGCTCAAGAAGAAAGGAGAGAAAATCCGACAGAAATTACTAATACCTTAGAATGAAGACTAAACCTGAATACAGGCACGCAAGCTCTCAGCTTGGCCATTAAAGCGAGGCCTAAATTATTGATCTCTTGCCTCTATCAGCATAACACTCACGTCCCAGTATCGAGATCTAAGTATACTGCAGTCCCTCTGCTGCAGACACTGAAATAATTAGGAGAAAGTCTCATTAAAGGAGAGTGAAAGGTTCAGAGACAGAGGCAGAGCAAAGGGTCTGGGAATCTGTTTAATGTCTTCCAAAGGGCCTGGAGATTACTAGGATCAAATCCCTGAGCAGTGCCCATAGATGACAGCTTATCAAAGAGGACCGGTACAAATAAAATACACACAGTGACCCTCTCTGGTATGTTTACATCCATGGGTATCTGTGTAGAGTCACACTCACGCTGCAGGAAATCAATGGCTGTGACTGTACTTGCAGATGGACAGTGGGACTGAAGATAGCATGTCACAGGGGACAGGGAGGGGAGGGGAGAGGAAAGGAAGGGAGGGGAGGGGGGAGGGGAGGGGAAGGAAGGGGGAAATCCAAAATGCATGGAAAATAAGTCAAAAGAAACAAGTTAATGACGGCAAACCCACTATGAACTTTTCAATTTAATTTATTTCTTCTTTCAAAGCCCAAGGGGAGACCAGGGAGACTGAGCAGTGATTGCGGTACACAGGCAAGCAGGGAGGCACTTTCCCATGGGCTGGCAGAGAAGTCAGGGTAACAGACACCAATAAGCAAGCCACCCCACTGTCACAGGACCTGACTTCAAGTGGTGCAGTCTCCTATTGATTTGAAGGTAGTCAGCCAGCTTTGCCTACCCTCCCCCCACCAATTAAAAAAAAAAATCAGTCTTCTACACATGTTCCCAGAAATGGCCTAGACTTAGAGACCAAGTGAAGCACGGCCAACAGCTCGTGGAGAGAAGGGGTTACCACAGGGAAAATGAAGAGAAGCAGGGTAAAAAGTGTGGGGATAATGTATGCCTCCTGTTCAGCTCCACCCAGGCACACATATACAAACTCAGACACACACACACACACACACACACACACACACACGGGCACACACAAGGACACACACTCAGGCACACATATACATACTCAGGCACACACACACACATACTCAGGCATGGACACATACAATGTTGTCCAATATTTAATGTCAACATGCAGTAATTTGGAAGAAAAATTCCATCTCACACAGCTAATCAGAATTGTTAGAGAAACCATTACCACAAACACTGGGAACATCTGAAATTGATTATTTTTACTTCATTTCGTTAATGAAATCCTCCAGCGACCAAAAACTAACCCTGAACAAATTTCTACATAATGAAAGGAGGGGAAATGAGTGACTTCTCTAACAAAAAAAAGGGGGGGGAGGGGACTACCTTCATATTTGGCATACACACGTGCATTTACATATATATGTTCCTTGACGGTTTTTCTCAGTGTAAAATAACTGAGCCGAGCTGGAAGCTGTCCCCACCATTTTGTGAGTGCTGAAACATATTAGCATGGACCTCACATCCCAGAAGGAGCACCACATCATTAAATGTCTTGGGCTGGTGCATAGGGAAGAGGAATGCGGGATGTCACCAGCTGATAGGGAATGATGTTATTTATTAGGGAACACTTACCAGAAACTGCATTTTCTCCATTTGCATTGGATAAGGCAAGGCTGCCTTTGCAAAGTGCACACAGGCAGAGACACATGCAGGAGGGGACAGGCCTCAGATCCTCCCCTGCGCTCTCTCCACTGTCCCCTTAATCTTCGTAGCTTGGAGACTGGCTTACATGATGACAGTTCTTCCTACCACTTTCCCTCTCTCCTGGGCTACTTCAGCACTCCATAACTCCCCTACCTCCCCACCTCCCCAGCCCTCCCCACCGGATTAGCTCAGAGCTGCTTGGTGGTTATAAAAGCCTCAGAAGTCCCCTTTCCTTCCCTTGCTTTCAGCAGTCTCAGAACAGTTTGCTACAAGGCTCTCCTTTTTACCTCCTACTGTCTTTTCAAACCTAACCTACCTACCTATACACACACACACACACACACACACACACACACACACACCATGCTCACACACCAGCCCCAGCAGAAAGCTGGCTAGGGAAGAGTCAGAATGCCCACAAAGAAGGGACACCTAGCAGAGCCTGGAGGTCTGTTTGCCCTGAATTTGAGTGTGAATCCGCAGTCATAAGGGGTGGGGAGGAGAAGCGGGTAGCTGACATTCATATTTCTTAATGAGAAGATGGGAAAACAGAGTTAGGTTTGCCAGTGGAAGTGCTGAAATTTTACACCAGGGGATGGATCTTCTTGGAAGGGGACTTTGTGTGTTAGCATAATTCCTAAATGCTGGCCCCCAGCCTCTCTCCTCCTCAGCAGTTATCACGATGGGGAAACTTGCTTTAAAGAGGCAAACCCTCAAAACAAGAACAATGGCAATTTCCCTGAGTCCCCTCAAAGAGTAAGTGACCAGAGGGAAGAAAACCAGACACGGTTTGTGGAAGCACTTGGTCACTTGAGGGCAGAGTCTGCCTTCCTTGGGGACTAGTCACCCCACAGCAGTCAAAATAGTACAGGGATCATCACATCTCTGTGTGATTGGCACCTTTGGGATTGGGAGGGGAGAAACGGCTCAGATCATGGGCATCTGTGAAAATCCATCAGAAGGAGTTAAGAACTGGAAGCATATACACCCAAGAGAGAGAGAGAGAGAGAGAGAGAGAGAGAGAGAGAGAGAGAGAGAGAGAGAGAGAGAGAGAAAGATTCAGATATAGATCCTCTTACTTAATACATAAAGCAAATACTAGTATAACTGAAGGGGAAGGCAGCCAACAATGCAATGATCGTAGGAGTTGGTAAATGCCCAGAACAAGCCCCCATTGGGCACACACGCAAACCAAGTGGAGAGACTGGGGTTCCTAGGAGGCGTGACCATGTGTTTGGGGCAATGTGTAGGACAGTGAACGTCCTAAGAACAAGTGAATTTGCTGTGTGGGGGCTGGGGATAGAACAGCAGATCAGGTACAGCTCTTCCAGAACATTCAACTTCTGGATACAACTGTTGGTGCCAGAACTTTGAGACTACTTCCAGGAAGCAGACAGAGGAAAAGGAAGAGACTAGTCTTTCTAAGGAATAAAATTTGCTCACCTGCAATACTCGGGTCTGTTGGGAAAGTCTGCCCCACTCCCAGTATTTATTGGGGGGGTACCCCTTACCCCCCAATCTCTCCCTCCTAACTTCTGATGCAGTGGCCTCTCCCCCACCTAAAGAAAGTGGCCGAGTGTAATTATGCAGAAAGCACCATTGGAGCTATATCAATAAGACAGACGTCTGTTGTATCAGTCTCTCTCAGTAAGGCATTTCTTCTCCCCAATTGCTCATATAGAATCATAGCCTAATAGCATCCCATTAACATAATTGCCAACACAACTAGTGTTCCGTGTCTCAGAACCATTTACTTACTTCACCATAAAGAATACCAAAACAGCCCTAAAATCACAAAGAGGAGGGAAGATGAGGGGTGGGTGATGGGGAGGCGAGAGGAACATTTTACCCCTTTACATTCCCCTTGCTCCCCAGAGCAGGGGCTCCAGGATGATAAACACAGGAGTGCCTCTCTCATCTGCGGGAATCGTAACACAGGGCCTTCCTACCAGACTCCCAAGCAGACGTGTGCTAAAATCTAAACGGATTCTGCCAGGCGAAATGAAATTCCCATTATTTTTAATTAATCCTTAATTAAAATATATTACTCCGCAGATTCCGCAAATCTCTCTTAATATGCAAATGCGGCCCATTCAAGGATATTTACATATCATTAATTAAAACGGCACATTCTTTCAGTCTAACAAGCTGAGGGGCTGTGGCTGCTGCCACATTGGCGCGAGGAGCCCTTCCTGGCAGTGCCAAGCTCATCTGATAAAAAGATGTCAAGCGTTGGCTGTGCCTAGGGAAGGTAACTGGGGAGGGGAAGAGTACCCAATACCTTGACACTTAGCAAGCACGGGGGCTTCAAATATTATCTTGGGGTTGCAGCCAAGTGATTTTGGCAGGGCTTAGGGCCCCCCATTATTGACACCTATCTGAAGATCCCTAAGGGCCCAGCCCAGCTCTGAGACCCATTAGTTTCTCACTCTGGAGAGTGAGTCATGATGGAGGTAGTCTGGGTGGAGGATGATGCTGGCCTGGGAGAGGAGAGAGGATTTGTGTATACTTGTCTGGGATCTGCCTTAGAACTGGAGATTTTTCTGAGCAGCAGCAAAATCATCTCCCCAAATCAAGATATAATTAGCTTTGGGGAGAAGCACTGAATACAGTCCACCAATTTCCTTACCAGTTGCTTAGGTGAACAACAAAAGTCTTCCCAAGAGATGTGACTCTCCTGGGTGAGGCTCTCTGCTTCATTTTCTGCAGAGTCTTGCTTGCAAAGGCAGGCTTGGGACAGGACCTTGAAGCAGGGTTGACTGTTGGGAATCTGTAATAGGAGGATGATCACACTGTGGTTCTTGACTAATAGATAAGGTGGAGCTCACCTAGGAAATGCACTTAGAGGTGGGCATCCATCAGTCTCTCCACAGACAAGTCCTACCAGTCAGGAAGAGGCCAGAAAATAAGCTCTTCCCACTCTGGTGAAGAGAGGAACAGGCAGCCATTTGGAAACAGAAAGAGGGCCTACTGGTTTAGACATTCTAAGGCTAGGACAGGGTAGAGGACAAAGATGAAAGGAATGTAAACTGCGTTATCCTAAGTCATCCATGCTCCATACACCATACATCTAAGAATAGCACTCAGTGACACTGGCAGCCAGCTAGGTTCCCTTGCTAGCTGAGTACAAGTATTACTCTGGTACAAGGATTTCTCATTGGTGCCTTAGCAAAATTACAGCTGAATGTGTACTATCGTCCATGGCCATTTTTTAACACATGAAAGGAAAACTATTACATCCTTGAATACCAATGGCCTACTGTGATCCCTTGAAGCAGAGACCTCATGCACATGACACCCAGAGGCTAAAGCACAACCCAGAATACAAGACACTCTTGGTCTCAACCAAAATGTCCTCTGCTTCTCTCTGTGCCTGGCGGATGCGCTCCTCCAATATTTAAACTTATGTGAAGCACGGACCTTAACTAAAATAACTACTCATCCCTGTGTGTACTTGGAAGGCAGAGGCAGACAGATCTCTGCGAATTGGAGACCAGCCTGGTCTACAAATCCAGGCCAGGGCTATACAGAGAGACTATATGTATTTGTTTGGAAAAACAAAAGCAAAATGCAAAACACAAGGAAGGAAGGAAGGAAGGAAGGAAGGAAGGAAGGAAGGAAGGAAGGAAGATACCTCTGTGTTACACACACACACACACACACACACACACACACACACACACACACACGAGCATACACACAAGGAGGCAAGTATTAAGTGATTTTTCATTGCTATTACTGGGTTTTGCTTCTTTTGACAAGTGCTAGGACCTCTGAAGTCTTCCCCAAATCCGAAGCTCAGCAGCTCTGAGGCAGTCCATCCCCTGCTCCCCCTTCTGTGGTTACTACAGTTCCTCTCCTAGACTCACACGCATTAGTTACTGTCTGGGGCCATTTCCATTTCTCAGATGGCAGTAAGGAAAGCCCCACGGTCCCCTGAGCTTATCAAGCTGCTGAGTATCTGCTCCATCAGCCAGTATCTGTTATCGAGCTTCTTGGAGGAGCTATCATTACTTCATTTTTCTTTCTCAGACTAATCCGAGAAACGAACACACTAGTGCATTATTATAACAACAGAAGCATTAGCTAAATACATCACCGAGTCTCTGAAACCTTAGGCATATTTATATGCAAAAGCATCAAATAAGAATGATGATAACAATGCGTCCCAGCTTCCCATTTGCACTTACTTCATGGTGTGTCCACTGAAAACGGAAATGAGCAGCCAGTCTCTCTTCTCTTCACCCAGCTTGAGCAAGCTTTGGGGAAGGAGAGCTGAGGTGCCACATGGCAGCTGATAAAGCCCCAGGAGAGACCACTAAGTGAGATATATACCCCAAGAGTATGCCAAGTGGGGATACCCTCTGGGAGGTGTGGGATTCATGGGAATCGTAACTGTACCCAGGAGTCCTGCACCCATGTCCCCTTAACTCTGCCTGTCCTTGCGCACCACCACTGCAGTTACCCTAACTGAGAATCCCATGTTGTGCCTTAACTTTTATAGCCGCCCCATGTCTTTAAGACGTTACATATTTAGCAATCTCCTGCATCCCCAGGTCCAAAATGTAAAACCAAAGACACTCCTGCAACTAAGTTCGGCCAGGGAAGATGGATCTCACCAATCTGACACGGCCCCACAAGATGTATATTCTCAAAGAGCAGTGGTCAAATGGCAGAGACTCCTTCAGGTAGCCACAATGACCAGACATCCAGTCCTTGTGTCTATTCTCCCATGTATGAGTTCATGTGTGTGCAGTATGTATGTATGTATGTATGTATGTATGTATGTATGTATGCATGCATGCTTTTGTGCACATACACATATGTAAATATGTGTGTGGAAAACAGAAGACAACCTCAGACACCATCTACTTTCTATTTTTGAGACAAGGTCTCTCAATGGCTTGGAGCTAGCTACTTAGACAGAGCTTCAAGGATGGCCACAACCACCAGGGCTCTTCCTGTCCCTGCCTCTTAGGGGTGAGTTTACATGCATGCATCATCACACTTGGGTCTTTTTAACATGAGTTCTAGCGATGGCATTTGGGTCCTTGCACTTAAACGCCTCCATGATAAAGCTCATTATTCTAGACATAAAGCATCAGGGCCTCCAAATAGTCTACAGGACTATCCATGAGCCATGTATTTTACCTTTGAAAAAGTTTTACATACATAGTTATTCTGCTTCCGCTAGCCCGCATGGGTTATTTTTGGTGAACTAAAATTCCCGAGTAACATGTCTATGCCATGTCCAAGAAATCGATTTCGTTCTGCACAGACAAAAATCCTAGGACGAAACCGACCACAGATTCACTCTAAATCTTCAAACATCACCAGTCTCTTTTTAAAGATTCTACTACCCAGATTCTAAGACCACCAGGAACCGCAGAACAATCAGAAAGTGCCCAGATCTCTGTCCTGTGAGCAAGATCCAACTGGAGCCCAAAGCTTCCCCATTGACTAATTCAGAGTATGGCTGCCCTTGACACTGCCACCACCTGATGCCAAAACCCAGTACAGACATCTGAATAGAAGGACAGCCACCAGCTGACAAACCTCTTCATCTTACAAACAACCTCAGCAGACCAGATACCTCTCGTTTCGTGTCAGATGATAGCGAGAAAGAGAGACTTCACCACGGGGGTCACCTGACCTCCACGGATCTGTTCCACGTCAGACGTCTGCATCTATTTCTTTGTCACGTCGCCACCACCTCTGGCGACCTAACACACAAGCAAGTGGTTCCTCAGTCTCCGGTAACAAAACACTGCTTCGGCTCTGCCTGTCACATGTGGAAGCCTGTTGAAAGCTCTCGGCACATCGCTCTGGCACTACTCGGCAAGTGTTATGAATTCCCACACTGTAGACCAGCATCCCTAACTTCCTCAGGATTCCACCTCTGGGAAGCGTAATTAACTTAACCCCCCCCCATTAGTCATAACTGTACTATGACAGGTGGCCTAGGGTTCACCCCAAACTTACCTGGCAATTGATATTTTACTTGAGGTGCCAACATACTTCACCATGCTTGGCTAATACAATTATTTGTAGAGCGCTGTGATGAATAGGATTTCATACCAAGAGCAATACATCCAGGAGTACTCGGAAAGGTGTTTGAGGAGCTCATAAATGTTTTAATTGCAATGACAGACAGGTGCAATCATCTCATTAAATGTAAGTATCTTTGATATAGCTTTACTGTTAAAGAACACACAGCATGTCGGTGGTTAAGTATCTTACATCCGAGATCTGGAACAGGCCGGCTTACAGGCCAGAGCCCAAAGCACATTAATGCTGAGCCAGCATTATCCCAGGTCATAGTGCAACCATAGGGAGACGTGTTCACAAAGGTACTGTCTTCTCTAACTAAATCTTAAAATGAAACACTTACTGGAGAAAGGAAGCTGAGAAGAGGGAAGACCGGAAGGAGGGGAGAAGGAAGGTATGGAAATAGAATTTCCATTTTGCCTCTGCATTCCTTGGGCTGGCACAGGTATAATGCTGTGGGATCTGGGAAACCACAAGGAAGCTGCAAAGCTGGGCGGGACTCCTTTCCGCAAGCTGGGCTAATTTAAGTGTCCATGCATGGCCACAACACTGCAGTGAACTTTAAGACATTTGTGTTCCAGAGATGTAGAGCTTTGTAGAGATGCTCACAATAGTACAAAGGCGGGAATGAGATATGTCCAGATAAGAGGAAGATAAACCACTCCTGATTAAACCATCTGCATATGAACCCCCACACCCCCATACACACACACACAAAACCAAACGGAACAAACACACATTCATGTCTACAGCCTGCAAGAAGAAAATGACAAGTCTATGAGGAGCCAGGAGATGCACAGGTATAACCTCTGTCTCCTACAAGTCCTGAAGTCTGGTCAGAGGGAAATTTACAAAAGCAGGCTAAGGAAGCTGTTTCGTGAAAGATTCTTTCTTCAACTCTGGGAACAACCCATCTCCTAGGATTTGGGGAGCGCTCAGGAGGAAACATTCAGACAACTGATTCTCTCTATGTACCCCAGATTCAGGTATTTGGGTTAGTTAGTTGTGTTCACTGCCCCTTTCCCTCTGCAAGCAATCTAGCCATCCCTGCCTGGCAAGAGGACTAACAAAGGTGCCTGCATTGACGAAGTGATAACATCTATGTTTATACCAACGAGTACCCAATTACAATGCCCAATACTGGCCAGGAGCAGCTTAGGGTGAAACTTCTAGCAACCTCCAAACCATACTGAAGAGACAGTGTCAGAGCTCTGCTCCCGAGGATGTAGAGGCCTCTCTGACAGAAAGTACCTGTACTATCAGACAGCATGTCCTTCAGATACCCGGACCAGAGGGATTCGGACAAAGATGGATGTCTGGCACACTGGCATCCCTTTCCCTCTTCATCCTTATGGATGCTAAAGAAGCGAAGGAGAAACACTATCCGGTGAGGAAGAGTTGATAGAAACATGAAGTGCCAGATATTTTTCTCTTCCTGGCAGCTCACAGCGATGTTAACTTAAGGCTCCTGGAGGCCACCAAGGTGGCTCCACAGGTGAAGACACTTGCCATGGAAGACTGGCAACCTGAGGATTCTCTCTGGAACACACGTAAAGCTCGAAGGAGAGATCTGATCCCACAAAGTTGGCACACACTCCAAACTCTACATTTGCACCACGGCACGTTCACGAGGACAAATCCATACGCAAAAAACTAAAATTGCTTAAATACAATAGGACCATGAGGCATCTATCTGGTCAAGCAACTAGCACTGGTGCCTGCCTGTCTGAGTGTGACAGGAGTTCCTTCCCCTGCCTGAGGATAAAGGAGATATTCATCAAGGTGTGCGGTGCCCACAGGGGAAGCCGCTTCTGAAAAGATTGTTGTGGGGGAGCAGTACATGTCGTCTAGAAAGAGAATTAGCAAAACCCATAGTTTTGTGTTTATATTTGTAGGTGCAGACCACAGACTGCATTACAGTTAGAACTCAGGTTAAACATGATGTGGGGGGACGCACCAAAACAAACAAACAAACAAACAAACAAATCTAATCATCCAGGCCTGGGGGTGGCTTGGTCCAGAAAGTCACAGTTGTGGAAGCTTGAGTTTGGGGCTCTGGCATTCACACAGAGGCCAGGCACAGTGGCCTGGTCTTGTAATCCAAGTACTGGGGATGGGGGTGGGGAGGGGTGGGGGGAAGGTGGGAGGAAATCACACAAGACAGAAGCTTGAGCTTGCTGGTCCATCAGCCTGGCCAAATCTGGGGGTCCGTGTTCCACAAGGGACTGGGGAAAGAGACTGATTCCCCTGTTTGTGCCCCTACCCCATCAATCTGTGTTTGTTTGGTTTTTCCCAGCCGAATGAACCGAACAGGTACTAGAGAACTGTTCCACGTACACAAAAGCCACCCTGCCCCCTTAACAAACCACCGAAGAGAGGGCTCAGAAGTTAAGAGCACTTGTTTCTTGCAGAGGACCCTGCTTCAGTTCCCAGCACCCACCTGGCCACTCACAAGCATCTACAACTCCAGGTCCCTCCTCCCAGCTCTGCCCTCTTCTGGTCCCCATGGCCCACATAGAATGCACAGACACAAACACAGGCAAAGCAGCTTCTACACATGAAATACAAATGAAGAAATCTAAAATGATGAAAATGATGGTTTAAAAAAAAAAATCAGTAAACCAACAATGGCAAAGCAGCAGGGGCCAAGTACCGCTCCACCCACAAAGCGTGGATGTTGACAAGGAAGACAGGACCACTTCCTACTTCCTCTGCTGATGTTGCTACAACTGACTCCATTTTTATCTGGCAAACAGACCAGTCAAGAACAGCAGGGCTAATGCAAAGGAAACTTAAGTATGGGTTACAGGCAGAGATGCTACAGGTTTTGTCCCCGGATGAGGCCCTTAAAGTGTCCTTGGTCTTGCCCAGGTCTTTCTATACAAGTGTTTTGAGTCTGAGCTAAAACCCAGCTAAGTCTCCTGGCCTCCTGGCAGCTGTTTTGCAAGCCTGGTGCTAGTTCCCCAAAGCTCCAGGCCCCAGCATGTCTCAGCGAGGCAAGATCCCCACTAGGCTCCAGTCAAAGCCAAAACCAGTATTTCAGGTTTAGACAACATTCTCCTATGTTTCAAAGCCAAGTGCAATCCCTCTCCAGTTTGCCCCAAACTGATTTTCTAACAGAAATATTTCGTTCACCCGAAAAGCCCGTCCCAAAACCTATCCCGAAGAAAATTCCCTTCTTCGGTTTTTCCTCTAGGCAGCAGTTTCTGAGAGCGCCTTTGTTCTGTCCTAACTTTTTCCATCAGTCAAGAGGTTTGGGGGTTGCAAACAACCCAGATGGACTCTGGCTCACCTACCCAGGAAAGGAATTTACAGGACAGATAGGCAGAGCCTCAGAGTCAACAGGAAGGCCTGAGAGTCAAATTCAGTAAAATAAGCACAGGCAAGAAGGATACAGCCAAGGTGCTGCTACAGGAAGCCTGTCAGCAGGCACAGGCCACCTCACAAGCCTTGGAGATGCCACCTCTGTTGCCACCTCCAAAGCATCTGGAGCCAGCTGCTCTGTTTATCTCCTTCAAATTTCAAGGCTGGGCAGACCCCCAACTAGCCAAATGCTAAGGATTCATCCAAGCTGATAGAGAAGTGAGGACCAAGGGCCGTGGCTTTGCAGCTGGCCACCGTCCTCAAAACACTTATGTCCTCTGAAAGGCCAGGAGGATGCTCTTTTCCCAGACTGCTCAGCTCCTCATCATACAAATCCCAACTACCATTTGCCCATTTGTGTGTGTGTGTGTGTGTGTGTGTGTGTGTGTACACCCAACACCAGAGGTTGGTGTCTGGTGTTTTCTTCTATCACTTCTAACCTTATTGGTGGGGGGTGGGGTAGGTTTCTTATTGAACTTCAACTCAGCTGGGGTCTTCCAGTCTCAGGTTCCCCAATGTTAAGATTTTAGCATGCACCCCAGTTGTTTACCTGGGAGCTCTGGGCCCCCTCTTCTTTGCTGTTTGCTACCTGTGACACAACGATAACTTGAGTTTTATACAGTCCAAGCACAGAAAGCATCCAGCCTTTGAATTTCATGTTTCCTCACATAACACCCACCTGCTCTTCACCTATCCCAGAATCCACCTATCAGTGGGACACAAATGCCCCCCATAACATCCAAGCTGCCGGGATGCACCTCTCCAGAGGTGTCGTAGCAGGAGGCCATCCTAAAAGCTACCAGGATGACAGGATGGCCAGCCATGCAGTGGCAGGGACACCGGGAGGTTGCTTCAGCCTGGGATGATCTGTCCATCACCTTTCCTCCCCACACAGCATGTGGGATACAGTGGCTTCCACCAGCAGGGCATAAAGCCACACACATCAGAAGAGGAAATGAACAGGAGACAGGGACTTCTAATACCATAGGAGAGAACATTTCTTCCACTGACGATCCTATCAGAGTAAAAGCTGGAATGGCCAAAGAAATAATGGGGTCACTTAGCTCAAGCAACCCACACAAGAAGAAACTGTATTGTGTGCTCCATAGCCGATGCACTCATCTTTACCCCAGCTCACTTGTTAGTGGTATCTTGAACCAATTTTGAATCTTGTCTCTTCCTTCTTGGAACAGGTATCGCGAAATATGCTCTAATTGTGAAATGATTGCTTCATTCCAATATTGGAATAAATATTACTTAATGTGTTGCATAAGCATTCACTGTTTCTTTGATTTTATAGCTTTCATTAATCTAGTTTTAATGCATCATGATAATATGAGGTTTGGCTTACTATATTATTATTGCCTACTGTTGAGAAAAACATCTCCCAATTACATGACAGACAGCAGATGTCCCCACCTTCTGAACAGATACCAGTGTGTGACACATCCCCTCAGTCCTGAGGTGTTTAACTGCAGCAGGTGGATGTATCCCAGTAATGGAAACAAGGACTCACTATGATGTCCTACAGATGTGACACGTCTTTCAGAGCCACTGGCTTTACAAGGTTTTTTACATGCGTGCCTGTGATTTCTCGACTCTGAGAAAAAGCTGCCAATACACTCGTTGCTACCTTGTCTTATCAAAGAGAAGATCAACCTTCCTTGGAATTAAGAGTATGTTGTCTTAGTTTTATCTCTCGCATCAAAAACCTCAAGAGGAATCTTATTTTATTTTCTTTTAACAAAAGCCTGCCACCCATGAACCCCATAATCCAAAGTTGACCCACTCACAAACTCACACTCTGCTTCCTAGCTGGTGAAAAATCCTACTGCCTGTGCTCCGTATCCAACAGCAGCATAGACGTAACATAATGTAATGGGAAGAATAATGATAACTAATCACGAACATAATAGGATCAGCAACAGAACCCAACAGAACCGAACTCTACAAATCTCATACAGTTAGTCCATTTACAAGAATGTACTCCATATTATCATTGTTTCTTACTTTTGACTTCACTTCAAGGGTTCTTCCCCACCCCTCATCATTTCCTCTGTGCTCATTTCTCCATCTTAAACTGACACAGCAAATCTTCCAGTCCCATCAAAGGGCAAGTCATACTTCAGCCGAATTCTGGATAGTTTTCTCTTCGTCATTTGTCAGTCTCAGGAAATCTGCCCTTCTGTCTAGGGATATGGTGTGTTTGCTGGATGTGTGTTGTATACGCACATGCATGTATGTGTTTGCCTGTGTCTATGGGCACAGAGTACCTCTATGCACATTCTCACATGGACTGTCCCCTCTCTCACTGCCTACCTTATTCCCTTGAGAAGGGTCTCTTCTGAGCTAGAGCTATGCTGGAAACCAGTCATGCCTAGCAATTCCCTTGTCTCTGCCTTGCTTGGTGCTGGGGTTGTAGATGCCTGCATGGCCACCCTGGCTCTTTCCTTGGGTTCTGAGATCCAAAATCAGCAGCTCATGCTCCTGCAGCAAATGCTCTTGGCTCCCTGACCATCAATTCAGCTCCCACCTCCTTACCCTTGAATATCTACGAAGGAGCACTTTTACTGTGTAGTTCCAATGATGGGGAAGAAAGGAACGTGCCCATTTATTAGCAGTAGTGAAGTGAATTCTGTTACTACAACTTCGGCTTTCTGACTCAGTAAATGACTAGTTAAATGCACCAGAAGAAACCAGTTCTAACAGGCAACTACGGTGAGGACAAGAATTCCTCACAGATGTACTAAGTATATTTCCCTCCTGAATTATGCATACCTTAAAACGATCCTTGATTCCTGTAACTACTGAAATCGGGGATTTCACCCAGATACTGTGCTTCACTGGGACATTTTGCAGTTTCCATATTAGTCTCAGCTATTGGCCAGTTACATAGTTACATAGGTATGAGACCAGTATTTTGGGGGACCTGTTTTAGCATTGAGCTGCTCTCCCAACAGACCCCAAGAATAATGCCATAAACTAAGCAGACCCATCTGGCCAGTTAATCAGGTAAATATGTCTTGTTTTGATTCTCTTAAAAGAGTATTTTCGTTCTCCATCTGTAATTGGAGGTTAATTATCAGTGTATGATCCTCAACAGTGAAGATATTATGGTAAATAACTATAGTGCTTCTTATTCCAAATTATCTGCTGACTCTTATGACAACCATGGACTTGTTTATCATAAGTAAGTAAATAAATAAATAAATAAATATGTAAGTTGATAAGTATTAAAAAAAACTACTTCAACAAGCCCTTATGTTTTATTATAATAATAATATCCATTTATCATAAAACCAATATATCCATGTTATGTAAAGTCATATACTAACAGAGCCCAGAGCCAATAAGCAAAAGAGAAACAGATGACCATCATCAAGACAGTTAACCAATTCACCAAGGCAGCACAAAACACTAGGTTAATATCCAGAAGAACCGACTGATCATTATCAGAAACGTTCATATTTTCTTGATTAATCCTATGGGTTGACACCAAAGAAGCTCATCTATGGGTGATTAAGAGTAGACAACAGCCCACACCCTCTCATCAACGTCTCTTCATTCAACAACACAGGACTTCTCTCTGCTCCCTGACCTAAACAGACCAGTCTCTCACAGCACATACCTCAAAATAGGTAAGGAAAGCAAACCAAACCAAACCAACCAAACAACCAAACAAACAAACAACCAAACAAACAAAAAACCCCACAGATTGGATTGGCAGAGAAGACACCTTGAACTAGCAAATGATACCTTTGGATAAAGGTTCACATCTGTAACCCATGCAGACCATGCTAAGGACAACATTCTCCGTCATTCCATAGTGCCTTCAATGGTAACTCCTATAATACACCATGTCCCTACCGTGAGCACTGAGAACAGAGGCAGCTCTGTTTCTTTTTTATAGCCAACCCAATGATGTCGCAAAGTGAAATGAATGAGAAGATTTGGTTAACTGCTTTCATTCTTCCATTGACATACTATAACTGAATCCTTGCTGCACAGGGGTGGGGGTGGGGGTGGGGTGGGGTGGAGTGGGGTGGATGACACACCTACATGACTGAGCTTCTTCTCAGGTAGATTTTATGCACGTGGAATGAAGAAGTAAACAGAGCTGTTGGTGCTGTCTCCAAATCTCTTCCCCCTCTTCCCCTTTGACTCTTTAGGAAACATGAATGTCCCACCCCCACCCCACCCCACTCCCGCGCCCCGGAAGATCTACAGGCAGAATTTACATTCCTCTCTTTCTCTTGCCTCTATCTTTCCAAGGCTTCTCGATCCCATTCCAACTAGACAGCGATGATCGGTGACCTGAATTGGGAGAGAAATAAGCACAACACACAGAATGTTTGAGATCAACAAAGATGGAGGACGGATGTTGTGTTATGATGTCAAGCCTCACCAATATCAAAGATTAGGTCTCTTCTGTCAGCACAAGTGAACACACACACACACACACACACACACACACACACACACACGCCACCCTCTTCTTTCAGGTTACTACACTGGGTTGTAAGTCAGGGAAATTGGATTATTTTTCTGCCTACCTAAATGCCAAAAAGTGTCAGTGTCATGCCAGTTCTCCAGGTTTTTCCTATCTGCAAATGAAGATATATCAGGCTGGACCCTTCCCCTATGTCAACATGTTTATAGCGACTTTGCCAGAAATTTCTACATCCTCGAATTGACTCTACTACTTGGAAAGGAAGTGATGTAGATCTCTCAAAAATAAACTCTACTTTAATCCTGAAAAGACCAAGGAGAATTTTTAGAAATCAAATAATCAACAAAATTCTCAAAAAAAAAATAGAGGGAAATAATAATGCTGTTCCATTATCATAAGCAGCAGAGGGCAGTGGACTGAGGAATGTACTCTAAGCAAAGAGAACATAGGTCCCAAACCACTGCAAGTACCAATTTGTGGACTGAGGTTTTCGCAGTGCAACCAGAAAGCCTTGTTCAAGCCTGCTTCTGACCTAGCCATTCCCTCCTGCCTGACAGCATCCTGGTGCCACTGAACCCACGGGAGCCTAGCTAGGTCCACACCAGTGCTTCAGAGCATGTTTGAAACTTTGTATTTTAAATATCAAAGTATTATTTTAAAGTGTTTTTTTTCTGAAAAATATTACAAATATGTCTGAATAAACATGTTATACTGAGACAATAGAACATGTACTTGAGAATTAAAAGAAACAAAGTTACTGATATTATTATAAGTTTATTATATTATTATGAATATATTATTATTATTATAAATTTGGAAAATTCTCAAGAAATCTAGAAACCAGATTTTACACTTCACAATATGGTCTGAATGTAAATAAAATGTCCCCAGCTGGTGGCAATGTTTGGGACTTTATAGAATGAACCTTTGGGCGATAGGCCTCGTTGGAGGAAGTGGGTTACTGACTGGGGACATCTTTAAGTTGCTTTCCAAGCATTTGGTTACAGAGACAAAGAAGTAATTAATACTTATATGATTCCATTCCCAGAATGTTTAAACGGGCACAATGAATGTAGCTATAAAACAGAGTGGTGGTTTTGAGTGCATATGGGGAAGTGGCCAAAGGAGAGCATTACTGTGGGATGGTAGAAGAGCTCTGGATATTAACTAAAGTTTTGTTTATATGGGTGTACATATTCAATTGTGCATATATTACTTGCAATTTTTAAACCCATAGCTTGTTCATCATCATCATCAATAACACTGCACCTCTTAAAATCTAAAGTTCAGCAGTCTGAGTAAAAGTCATCAAATTGTGGAAATAACAGACCTGAAATGCAGCCCTATTCTCCACCTCTGCTGTCCTCCTCCTCTTCCTCCTCCTCCCTCCTCCCTCTCCCCTCCTCTTCTTCCTTCTCCTCATCCTTCCCCTCCTTTTTCCCTATCTGTAAAATGGAAAAACTCTACTAATGGGCATCTCCAATAAAATGCTTCATTCAGTCACTAACCTAGATATACACAAAGGTTCCTCTGGCTGTGGCATAAAGCTCTGTATAAAAATGGTGTCCCAGACCAAGGAGTTTCTGGAACACACCAGCAGGACAGTTCAGCTGCCTGTCATGACTGCCCTCTCCTTGGAGCTGATCGGAGACAGTGAACACGGGAGCTCATATATGGTCTTCACTTTTCCTCACTGGCATTCGCGTGTGCCACACACACACACACACACACACACACACACACACACGCACTGCCACCTCCATAAGTAATGACTCCTCTCCCTTGCTTCAGCTCCTCATTCAGCTTTGCAAGGCGTCCAATCTGCATAAACCATGAAAATAAATCAACCACGAAGAGAAAAAAAAGGCAACCAGACCCAGCCAAGGCCAAACACCCCACCCATGAGGTCCAGGTCATTAGATCCTGCTGAGAGTCCTGTGGTGTGCAGAGACTGGATTTGGTTGCAGGAAGTCACCCATTCCTGGGGTCCCGGTCTACCCCACTTCTTCCTCCCTCTGCTTCTCTCCCCACAGTCAACTGTTGGGAAGGCTGTTTTTGTGTTCTCAGCGCCTCCCTCTTCCCCTGCTCAGTTCTCTCCCGCACTTTCTCTTTCTCTCTGGGCTGGTTTAATTTGACACCTTGAGCTTTGGTAACAAGGTGGGGAGCAGAGCAGCCACAGCGGAATTCATTAGGCTCAACACTGCAGGGCCCGCTCTCTGTGCGTTAATGACATCGGAGGGTAGGGAAACGAGACAGCCACCACGCGAGATGAAATAAACATGAGGACTGTCAGCAGTGACAGCCTAAGCAAAGGGGACAAAATGAGCCAGGTAGAGACCTTTCCCGTCCGCACAATGCAAACCGACAGCTTGCAAAGCCCCCCCCCCCCAGTCTTCACACCCTCCTTTCCCTAAAGCTGAGAAGGCGGGGGTGGGGGTGGGGAGTGGAGTAGAGAGATAGAAGTGTGGATGGGAAAGAAGAAAAGAAAACACAATTAAATTATCATTGTTTTAACATACAAATTTCATTTATCAGCTTAATGTTGGCGGAAACCAAATTCATCACCCTCCTCCACCGTGGCAAGGTACAAGGAGGTGCTCTGGGGGCTGACATGCCTGGG
Organism: Mus minutoides; assembly: GCA_902729485.2. Taxonomy (NCBI): domain Eukaryota; kingdom Metazoa; phylum Chordata; class Mammalia; order Rodentia; family Muridae; genus Mus; species Mus minutoides. Next base: position 17,093 of record LR753637.1, on the reverse strand, counting down.
CCTGGTGATGCTTACAGGGGACTTCTCTCCCTCCCACACCATGATGCTCTCTTGACTGATTTTTTTTTTCCTGAGCAGCAACATTTCCCTCACCTTCATTCAACTATTATAACTCCATTGCTCCTGGATTGTTACTAAAGGGAGTCCTGGGTGGAGAAGGGAGAAAGGGTAGAGGCAATGAACAGAGGAAGGAAAAATCACAACAAATGGGCAATGGAGGGGAATACATTCTCTCTCTCTCTCTCTCTCTCTCTCTCTCTCTGTGTGTGTGTGTGTGTGTGTGTGTGTGTGCATTTGACATAGCGACAGAAGGAGAGGCGGCTCGGGAAGAAAATTCAAGAACTGTACAGTAGCCATGTAGTAGTAGACCTGTAGTAGAAAGGGCAGCACCATGACATAGACCTGTAGTAGATATGTTGAAGAAAAGTCCATCATCATGTAGTAGACATGTAATAGAAAGGGAGGCAGAAGTTACATACGTGCTGAGCAAGGCCCTGAGTGTGTATGTGCTCCTGTATCCAGTAACCAGCTGCGAAGAGACAAAGCCAGTTTGTACTGCAGGCTGGCTACCTGGCATGGAAGGGTGTGGTGATTGAGATGGCCTCTTCCCCCACATAATGCAGAGGGAATAAACTGGCTATCTGCAACCTAAATCAAGGCTACCTTCCCTTCCAATAGAAATAGTCTCTCCGTAGGAGCCAAGATAAAGCTGCCCTTTCTTCTACTTACCTAAGACTCTGGTTGCTCCCACGCATCTCCATCCCCCAGCATGCACTGGCACCTGCGTGAAAGCCAGACTGTGCTCCCTGAAGCCACATCTCCTCACATTTGGTGTGCGGACTCACAGCCGAGACTAGGCCTTCTAAGCCTTTCCCCCAAATCTCGTAACTCTTGATCCTCCTTCTAGGAAGGACTTTAGCGAACAAGACCAGTTCCAAATTTAAAAGCAAATATCAGAGTTTCCTTTGCCCACTGACTTCTCCAGCAAAGCTAGCCATGTGACCATTAGGGGGAGAAAGGGAGCCCTGCTAATTTTTGAAGGAGTATGACTGGCCATAACGAGGGAATTCATAAGGGGAAAAAAATGTGAAGTCTGGATAGAGGTCACAATGCAAACACAGCATAGACCCAGTGTGGCCAATCTGAGCTGCAGATGGTTAAGTCTGCTCTGTTGTAGGGGCAAAGGAACCCAAACTGAAAGCTGGATATAGAGTGTGCCACAGGGACGAGAACAGGTGAGAACATTTCACCCTGGAACCAAGAAATGGTCACGTACAATACCTCCAAGCCACAGATATAAAAAGTTGATACAAGAAAGTTGACCATTTGTTTCACACCTTAGAGAGACTTGACAGCCTGGGAGACAGTCGCTATCTACCCAGAGGCCTGTCTACTTTGTCAAGGAAGTCCCAAGTTTAAGGCCTAGTTTTGCCCGGTGTCCACTTCCTTCTCTAGACAGTGTGTACACAAATAAATTGATTTCCCATCCTAAGCACTGTGACCCCAGAAGGAAAGCCGTCCATTTATAAAAGTATTCTATATTTAAAAGGCTAATTGAAAATGTGATCATATTACACTTTGTTAAGGGGCACACACACACACACACACACACACACACACACACAGAGTTCATTTATTCAGGAAGACAGAAGGCAAATTGATTACAGAATGCAGCTATATGACAGGGCTGGGTAAGATCTGAAGGCCAGCTATAGATACCACACTCTAGCACATTCTAGAACGTTCTAGCACCACCTGAAGAAGAGTGGAGGAGACCATGAGGAACACGATGATGACTCTACTTAAGCCTGACACACAAAAAGGAAAGGAGTATATCAGTGACTCCAAAGGCATAGCAGTTACTGTCACAAAAATCATGTTTCCCAAGCTCTTCACAGGATTTTATTTCTTTTGGCCCGGGTCTAATTACAAGCTTGCCCTGAGGCTCTCTCCCTCTCTGTGGTAATCACTGCAGAACTAGCTTTCTTTTCTCATCTTTTCTGGGGCATATGAAAAAAAAAAAAAGCAAAAGCCTTTCCCATCAGAGAGGGTGTGGACTAACAAGACCCTTGTCTTTCAGAGAAAGACAGTGTGAGCCAAGAAAGGAGATTTCGAGGGAGATAACTGCCTCCAGGCCTTCTCCACTATTGATAAGCTTGCAGACTTTTCTCAGACTACTTCATCCCTGTCCCTCTAGGCCTCGGTTTCCCCCTCCTTAAAGAGAGGAGAAACACAGACCTCTGCTTTGTGAAACTAGCCTTAAGCGTGCCAGCCCTAGAACACACCTAGCCTGCTAGCAAGTCTCCAGTGAAGTGGTTCTCCACCTTCATAAAACTTTCTACATACAGTTCCTCATGGTATGGTGACCTCCCCCCTCAATCACAAAATCATTTTCCTTGCTACTTCATGACTATAACTTTGCTACTGCTATGAATCGTAACGTGGATATCTGAGGTGTGACGCCTGTGGGGGTGTCTCGACCCACAGGTTGAGGAGCACTGCTGGGAAGCAAGCCAGGTAGGGAGGAGGAAGTCAAGGGACACTGCAACAATTCTCCCAGCCTTGCAGTCTGTGAAAAACCAACTCGAGCTAATGGACTCCGAACACCACACAAATAACCTACGACTTGGTAACCACGAAGCAGAGATCCTTCTACTCTCTATCGCAGCCCCAGTCATAATCTCTCTCTCTTTTCAGACATTCTCAGCCTTGCCTCCTCTCATCGCCCTCCCCGAGTCCCCTGAGCAGTATTTCACCCACTCTGGTGAATAACACAATAAGCTGGTCTGCTCTGAGAAAATACTTACGTCCAGCATCAGCCCCTAGAGGTTCTGATTTCATTGTTCCCAGGTAAAACCCAAGCGTTGGTGGTATTTTGTAAAAGTTCCCTAGGTGATTTTAATGTGCAGCCGGGGTTGAAAAGCACTCTATACCAAATATACTTGTTATTGAAAGGTTTATGTATAACATTTAAAAAAAAATCTTTATTGCCATTTTTACTGCCGCAACAACAACAACTTAGTGTGAGAGTTAGGCTGACTAACCTACAAAGAAAAGCCCCCTTGGCCTCCCTAGAACATCATACCTAGGAGGGGGTTCCTAGGTCACCAGGTCACCTCCAGAGCTCAGAAAGAAAGCCAGCATAGTCCTGACCCAGGCCCCAGGTCTTCCCAGCCTGCCTCCTTTGGATACAGTGTCAGCTCTGTGACCTCGAGGGCTCCCCCTGTCCCTCTTCTTCCTCTATTTTTACCCTCTCAGGGTTTCCTAATACCCTTCTCTCCTCTGGTACTAAATGCTATCCGCAGCTTTCTATATTGTACTGTGAGCTTTGAGAGAAAAAGGTATCATGGAAAAATCTTAATAAACGAATAAATAATTCATAGTAGGTATTGGTTTGTTCTCTGCACCACTGGGTTTTAAACATTTCTTAAAAGCAGACTCTTCCCCATAAAGCCAAACCAATAAAATCCATGAAATGGCAGTATAAAGATTGAAGTCGGGGTGGCAGAGGCCCAGAGCCTCCAAGGCAAAACCATCTCAGTGCCAGGAAGGTAAAAACTAAGCGCCTCCATACCTGTCCCGGGCCCGGGGGGCGGGGGGGGGGAACTGGCTCAAAAATACAAAATGGTTCCACAGACTACTTGGTGGCACGGAGGCTGTGGAGGGAGGGCAGTCCCCACCCCCAGAAGCAAAAACATCACTCTGAGCACACTCACCTCCAGAAGGGTGAGGTGTGAAAGAAGGCAGACTCCTCTAGACATAAGAGCAGGCTGTGCAATTGGCTGTTGAGAAACGTGAGAAACATGGCACCAGTTGGCCCTGCTGAAGCAACTCCATCCTCAGGTAAGATTTAGGTCTCCTAAAATTATCAAAACTTATCTCTGGAGAGATAACTTATGGCTGGAAAGATGGCTCAGCGGTTAAGAGTGCTGACTGCTCTTCCAGAGGACCTGAGTTCAATTCCCAGCAAGCACATGGTGGCTCAAAACCATCTGTAATGGGATCTGATCCCTCTTCTGGTACGTGTCTGAAGACAGCGACAGTGTACTGTTACGATATTTATTTTATGAATAAATCTTTAGGAAAAACTTCTCTCTCAAGCTGAGCTGGGTATACAGCTGATACCTACAAACTCAGTACTCTGGAGGCTAATACAGGAGGGAGCATGCCTGTGAGTTCTAGGCCAGCTTAGGCTGCAGAATAAAGCCTTGTGTCAAAACAGACATCTTAGCAAACAGGGGTCTATTCCCAATCAATGGGTATGTGTGTATAACTCCTCCCTCCTAGAGGCAAGGAATTATGGAGAACACTGTGGGGAGCAAGAAGTCATTTTGGTCACATTTCCTATCATAGGTTCTCAGCAACCAGAAGTTACAGGAGTGAGCGAGCCTACCCAAGAAATCTTTCCAGTCAACTCTTTGAGCGGTTGACAATGTCAGGCTTTTCCTACTGCTAATCAAACCAGCTACGTGCAACTACTGACCAAGTAGTCAGATTTGCCAAAAGACCTTTGTTGTTTTTGTTTTTTTTTAGAGGAACTGTATGGGTCTGTGTACCAGTATATAAATGTGTAAGCACCCACTGAAGCCAAAGGTTTCTGTGTGTCAGCCACACAATGTGGGGTCTAGGAACTGGCTTCAGGTCCTCTGAAGAGCAGCAAGTGCCTTTAACCACGGTAATTCCAGCTCTAGGAGAACCAATGCACCTTTGCAGCCTTCGTGGGCACCAGGAATGCAGGTGATACACATATATACACATAGGCAAAACACTGGTACACATTAAAACAATCTTTTAGAAGTGAATAAAAAATAACTTCCTTTTACAAATAATGAATAAGTAAAAAAGGGGGGACTATTGAAAAAAGAAGAAGAAGAAAGTTCTGATAAGAAAAAAAAATCTAAAACCCTTTTAGTTTCCCATTTTGAGTTATTTATGGAAGCATTTTTTTTTTGGTCCCTTTGACATTCCCACAGGGCAATTGTCATAGTCCCCATTTACAGATGAGATCATTGAGGTTGAGAAAGCTTAAACAGTTTGCCCAAGGTCTGGCAGCCAGCGTATCAGGGAGCCTAGAGCCAGGCCTTCTACTTCCAAAGGTAAGATTCTTCCCACTTCAAGGAAAAGCAGGGATTTTTCCCAAAACTCAAACTCAGGAGGGTCAGATCACTACAGCACCACCTCTGATTTCTCAGGGGGCAAATCTGCATGTTAATTGGGAGTGGAATATGTATTCCTATATGTAGGTAGGATTAATGGGCCATCGATACATCAAAGGGACCACTGGTTTATTCTTTAATATCCCACATCAAGTCTTTCTGTCATCTTTTCCCTCCAACCCTTCTTTGCACCAACGTCTTTTTTATTCCCCTGCCTCAACTCCTCTATCCCTAACCCCCCTTCTTCCCTAAGCCTTCAGATTCCCTATTCATCAAGGAAATGAAATCCATATGCATAATTCATTTCTTTTGTGAACTTTTTTCCCCCTGCAGGGAGCATGCTCCCTGTGCATTGGGAACAGAGCTATTGACAGAAGGCCAAAGAGCAAGAGTATAGAAATACCTTCCCCATTTGGTCAGGACAGAGCAGGGCCAAAGGTTAGGCCTGGACCTCTGCTGGCCGGCACCTCAGGCTCCACCATTCTGTCTCACCAGAACGAGGGGCACCCTGTTCTGGCTATTAACAGACAATAGGCTTCATCCTATCTTTAAGAGAGTCCAGAAGGCTGATGGGGAGGGAAGCCTAGTTTCCAAACCCACTGGCTGCCTCATAGGTAGAAGAAAAAAATGGAAAAAAAAATCGAGTCCTCTTGCTCCTTCATGTCTCTGCTCATATTGAAAACCCAAAACTAAACAAAGAAATCTACACCATGCCCAAGGCGCCATGTTTAACAGCTGTTGCATTTGGAGAAAAAGCAGTCCCTAGTCCAAAGTCAGATTTGAAAAACGGCTTTATTAAGAGAAAGATTTACTGTGTATGAACTCCAAGTCTAGAAAGCCTAGAAAGGGGCAGCTGAGAGACAAACTATCCAGACAGAAGGCCAGGGCTGAGCTCACTGGCTAATGCTACCTTTGGGCAAGATGCAAAGACCAGTCCAACATCCTGCACAGGCCTAGTCTTCAGTGATTAACTCTTTGATAACAGCCAACTGCAGGCCTGCCTGCTTCAGAAATGGCCAACAGACTCTACAGCCAATGTGGCACTTGTGTGTGGCCCAGTGTGTCTCAGGGAGCCTGTGTGACTTCACATCCCATGTCACTGCCTTGTACCTAGGCTCCATTTCTCATGTTAGTGTCCACTTCTCTATCCCAAAAAGAAGCAGAACAAAATAAACAGATGGCAAATATTTTAGATTTGGGGATCCTTATGCTTGGTTTGCCAGAATAGCAACTTAAACTGTATTGTTAATATCCCACCCCACATTTCAGGGTTCCCATCCTTGAACTAGGTTCTACTCCAGTTGAGATATTGTCAAGTCTCCTGGGATTATCAGGCTTGGGGGGACACAGCTCCTAATATCAGCTTGTCTGATTTGCTATCAGATCAAGAAGAAGGAAATTTCATTTACTCTTTGACTTTTTTTTTCCCCTCTGAGTGGCCAGATAGGATGGAGTGGATGAACAGGGAGGAAACGGGTGTATCGCCCAATAAATTTAAACTGACAGACGTTTTATTGTGATCCCTGTAAGATTAACTTAGAGAAACAAAACACCCAACGTCTGTCATCTACTATGTGAAAACCAGAAAACAGCTCAGTAAAGGCACTAATAAATGGGAGGAATATCATCTGGGGATCTATAGAAGACCCTGTTCTGATGCCAGAGATGTGTGTATTTAGAAAGTAAATGGACAAAGAATCCTGAGGTTAAACTTGAACCATCGCCAAGCAACAGATAAACGGTAGGCAAAACTACTCCTATCCTGGATACCCCCTACATAATAGTCTTTGGAATGCTACTGTCTGTGTCAGGGCTTAGGGGTCTGATGGACGTGGGTTTGTACCAGAATCCCGCCACTTAACAATTATGCAACTCTAGATATGAAAAGTCCTCAAACCCCATGTGCGAATCATATGCTATAATGTCACTTCCTCATAGGGTATATAATTTGATAGTTTGCTCAGCATGTAGTAAGTACCCAACAGGTTGTAGCTTAAAAATCACAAACTAGTATTAGCTCATTTTTTTCTTGGAAACAAACTCAGAAATGCAAACTGACATGGTAACTGATAACTTGATTTGGCATTAAGTTAGGTCTCAGGTTGGAATTTACAAATAAACCTGCTTGACCATGTGCAGTACACCATCTACTTGGTTCCCCAGTGGGCTGGCTCGAAAACAAGTTGAAGAATTAAGGAAACCAGCCCTTTCACCAAAAGCCAGGCTTTCCCACCCATTCTATGACATGTGCCCTTCAAGTCTCCCAGGAAAACCTCATCCGATCCTCTTTCCTTCTCCATGGGAGCATGTCTGTGTGGCTCTGGGTCTTCTGTTCAATCTGGACAGTCAGTGGTATCACCCTGTCGTGGGGGTACAGAGAGCATCTGCAACGCCCCATTTCACTGCTCTGTGTTCCTATCTTCGGGATTCATTAGCATATTTCAGCATTGCCTTGATGGATGAAGATAGATGGGGAACATCATCCTTGGTGAAATCACTGTTTCATCAAGGTTAAATCAGCCCCTAGCTTCACCACCTCCCTTTGTTTGGCTAGGTCTCTAATAACAAAATTAACGGCAAAATTAATGCCCAGGAGGCTCCCTGTGAAATATACCGATGCCCCCAGAATGACGCTTTATTCTGGACCTCCCAGTTTATAATCCATCAATCAGTGGCTTCCATACTTTATCTTAAAATAAAACACCACCGTCACTACAGCAGACGTCTGCCTCTCTGTCTTTTCATCTGAAACAGCCAGACTGGGAAAAGAGCAAGGGGTGGGCTGTTGCCTTGGAATCATCACAGCACTGACAGTCCAAGCATGGAGCAGTGGGCTTGGGGGTCCTGTCTCTGCAAGTAGACAGCCTGCACTTTAAAGCACAGGTAGCTTTGGTTACCTTTCCTCTCAATATCGGAACTTGTGGAGTAAACAGTTTGCCTTCGCTAAGTCCATCCTAGAGTCCTGATGATCCAGATCGATAAATGCAGACCAAACACTTGTTATCTGACAAAGACTGTCTGGGACAAGCTTCCAGTCCTTACCCTGAGGAACAGCTCTGGCAGGTTCAGGGATCATTCATAAAAGCCCTGATCCCCTAATCAGCCACAGAAATGCTTGGAAGCTGCTCAGCTGGAGAAAAAAAGGAAACATGCCCTGGATATCCTATTCTGTGATAACCCCCAAATGCAGCACACAGTAGAAGAAATGTGGTGTTGGTGGGGGGGGGGTGTCAAACAGTGGGGCCACATACCTGGGCAGGTGTTAGTGCTGTTTCTAATTAGTAGTCACAGCCTCTTGGCAAGGCACATTCACCTCATGGATATGAATCTCTCAAGACTGACCTTGCCTGTCCTAGGTTCCCTGTGTTTTAAAGGGTGGCTGTGTTCAATTTCTCAGGCTTTCCCTTTGGGGGAGAGAGTGGTGGCTATGGAATGGAAATGCCATTGAAAATAAGCACAATGGACAGGAGCAGATAGAGCTATGGGGCTTTTCATTGGAAGGCTGACTATTACCAGCTTACATATTCAAATGAGGTTTTGTACTTGTTAATTTTCTACTTTCTGTTATTTGGAGTTTGAGATGGTTGTCTGTTTGTTTGAGACAATGTCTACTACCAAAATTTATGTCCTACTTACTGGGAATAGAGAGAGCAAGGCCTCACGAATGCCAGGCAAAAGCAATCTACCTACTGAGCTATAGATTTCCTACATTCAGATGTTTTTTGTTGAGTTAGAGAGTATAACCCCAAACTAGTAAGCAGGTTACAAAATAATCAAGGCTCTGACATCACTGGACCTCCATTTTTCAGGGATATTTGTGAGGATCAAAGGCTTAAAATGTGTCAAGAGTTCTACCTTCCTTAAAGGAAGGGTGTTACCTGAATAGCAAGTCATCCTGGCCACGTGAAATCAAACCCAATTTGGAAACTCTGTCATAGAAAGGCTGGAAAGACACTCCAGGCTCTCTTACCATTTGGACACTTGGAAATTTGCCAAGCAATAAAACCTTCTCCTTTGGTTGTCCACAACTTTCAATAAAAGTTGGGATTCTTCAACGTCGCAGGAAGAACCACCAGGACAGCCCACAGACGTTAAAGAACACCATACCTGTGTTTAGGACACACAACTGCTGAAAGTGAGTGAACCCTAGCTTTCATGACCCTCCTGCCATATCATTTCCAATAATCTGTGTTGTGAAAGGAAGAACCTTTCCAGTGGCCAAGAGTGGCAATTCTGTTTGTTTGTTTGTTTCTAAGTTTAATTTTTATGCGTATAGATATTTCACTTGCATGTGTATCTATACACGCCTGTGAACCTGATGCCCCAGGAGGCCAGACGACAACACCAGATACACTGGAGGAATTATGGATAGTTTTGAGCCACCATAAGGGTGCTAGGAATTGAACCTGCATCCTCTGGAAAAGCAACCAATGCTCTTAACAGCTGAGCCATCTCTCCAGCTCTGACAACTCTGAATTGTAACCCTACCCTACTCAGGGAAATACATAGGTCAGGAAAGCTTCCCTGGGGAACCTGCAGACTGAGGGCTCATAGCAGGACTTCAGTGAAAGGGGCTGTTGAAGCCAGGCTGTTCCCTTTGCATCTATCTGTCATTCTTCATGCTAGTACACAACAGGTATACAAGTGGCTTAAGGGCTGTGCTTCACCTCTGCAGACCCAGCAGAGGCCATGTTGTGAATCATTCAGAGAGTTCTCAACACTGATCTCAACACTCTAATGTCCAAAAAGTTTCAACCCCACAGTGGCTCTCTGCCCAACCCCTTCTGACTTTACCAAGGGCTTCATCTTTACCTGCAGACCACAGAATTTTGGTCCAATCTTAAAAAGCAAGAGTATCTAGGAATCGAAGCAACTATCACTGTTCTGTATAACTGTTCCATCACCTGTGAAATGACAGAGACACCCAATCTAATGGACTCTGAAAAAATAAAATAATATAAAGGTAACGAAACCATTGAAGGGCTGGAGAGATAACTCAGCCCGTAAAGAGGTTGCCCCAGAAGCCTGAGAGAACTTGATTCAGATATCCTAAACTCAAGTAAGTATGGCAAGCTGGGCACTCAGCCTGGCTATGGCAAAGGGCACACATGTAACCCAGCACTCAGCCTGGCTATGGCAAAGGGCACACATGTAACCCAGCACTCAGCCTGGCTATGGCAAAGGGCACACATGTAACCCCAGCACTCAGCCTGGCTATGGCAAAGGGCACACAAGTAACCCCAGCACTCAGCCTGGCTATGGCAAAGGGCACACATGTAATCCCAGCACTTAGAAGACAGAGAGAGAGAGGTTGATCTCTGGTGGTCACTAGCTAACCAGACTAGCTGGACTGCTGAGCACCAGGTTCAGTGAGTGGCTGGCCAGGTCTCAAAAAATTAAAGTGGAGAGTGACTAAGAAAGTCGCCCAGGGTGCACGGCTGGCCTGTTTGTGCACTTATACTCAATGTGCACCCATATACATAGAAATACATATATGAACATGTATGGAGAGAGAAGATACACACCAAAGAATCAACTAAAAATAAACAAATGCTTCCCTGGCAGCCAGGGAATCAACTTCACATCAAAGATGGGAGAGGAAACGTAGGAGGGTGACGTCTGTAATAAGCATGGCTGTGGCAACCCACCTCTCTTCTGAGGTCCTGCTCTATAATGCTGGAGGAAGCAGACTGGGAGAGACTGTCATTTTACAGGAATTGCGGACAAATACACTTACAGTCTCCTGCCTTTGAACCCACTCGGTGTGGCTGATGTTACCACCCATCATAGTCAAGAGCGCTGATGCTCAGGTGGAACAAGGCACTTGGGAAAAGCTACTACGTGGTAGACTGCCTTCCTAGGCCAAGCCTGTCTGTCTGTACTTTGGCTGTCACTACCCCCTGACTTGAGGAAAGGGCTGCTAGTGGGGAGATGCTCAGGCCCTCTCAGTCACTGCCATCTATCTCCCATCGGCCTTCTGTTCCACGCTTTCCCAATTCTCCATAAATATAACCACTATGACCCAGGAAGTCCAACACTCTGACCCAGGATGCCTCTGCAGACCACGCCTCTTCAAACTCTGCACTGAGCAGGTAGCCTTATGGTGGGGTGTCAAATTTTAGGAGTGATAGTCAGAATCAAGATAAAAGGCAGACCGGCAATGATCACCTGCCTTGATCACAGCCTGCCTGATGCTTTGTTTCTATCCTGCTCCACCTACCTCTCTCACTTGAGGGTGTGTGTGTGTGTGTGTGTGTGTGTGTGTGTGTGTGTGTATGTGTGTGCACACGTGTGCGCGCACGCGTGCATGTGTAAAGCTGGCTGTTACATATTCACACTTGTAGACTTCAATCCCACCAGGGTCAACAGAGGTAACACCCACAGGCGTCTGGCACGTCTCCAAGATTCCTCTTAAGGCTCAGAAATCAACCTGCAAGTGCACACTAATTTAAAGGAAGGGAAACTGAGGAAGGGAGGTCATGCAAAGGTGAGTGCTCAGCCTTAGATGGTCTGGTAAGTCATCACGTTTGAATATCTGCCTTCCCGTGGTCCAGCACGGTTTTTTCCTGCATCTCACTATGGCTAGGGCAGAGAGCAACCCACGGAAGCCATCTACATTTTCCTACAGATCAAACAGGAAGAGGCACAGAAATCTGTGCAAGTGACCACGCTGCCGCTGTTGCTAGGCATCATGATTATGTCCATTCCCTGCTGCTTGGCAACCAGCATTTCCCATCCCATACACACACAGCCAAGTGCCCTTAACTGCTATCTTATAGCTTTCGAAGGAAGGGGTTGAATTTCAAGGGAACTTATGCACATTCATGGACAAACACCTCTCTCATCAATAATCCACTGATGTTTAGATGGTCCCTAGAGTGAGATGTTCCCATTTAATCAGAACGTGTCCCTGTGGACATCTTGTACCTGAGAATTGCACAAATCTGCGGAGTTCAGGGACATGCCAGAGAGCTGTGGAAAGTGCCTGAATCAGCAAGCTGAAACTTTGGAGGATAGCAAAGCTGTTCTACGTGCCCCGGACTCCTGAAAGGCCTGTTAATACAGCGGTCTCCCAAGAATCTGCCATCTGGTAGACAAGGATAAAGTAAAGGGTCAGTCAAGCACCTTGATGGGTGATGTTTCTTTCTGTTGTCCCAACAAAATGTCACTAGAGTTTAGTACACGTCTCATAACTGAGGGCAAAATTGTCCTCTAGTCATCTTGAACCAACTTGGTCACAATCTGTCAGGTTCCTCAAGAGCAGGGTCAAAGCCGTCAACTTGCTGCTCTGACTGAATAGCTGCCTACTGCATAAACGGGACTCCCTCAACTCACCTTCTGGCTAGGGTGATAAAGAGCCAGATGCCTGGGTCCCACAGGGCATCTGCAAGCACTTGAACTCGGGAGACCTTTGCTTCTAACTGACTGTAGCTGCTATCAGGCTTGCTGCCTTCCTGCCAGAGCCACAAAAGCAACACACTGATGCATTTTTAATTTCAGTTTTATTTGCACCCAACTTTTTTAATGTTAGTTTCTCAAATAGCTCCACAAGGAAGGACCATATACGGCTCAGCTCGGCCTCCAGGGAAAAACAGCCTTCAATACTAGGGAGGGCATCTGCAGTTTCTTGGAAATTCTAGAAAATTCTCTAAGCACCATTCTGATTACACACTGAATTCAGTGAGATCACCCAACGAGATAACCTCATTGGTATTTCGTTTTTCTCCTCAGCCCCAGCTGGAGAATTTTTCCCCTCATTAAAATTAACGAGGTCAGTTTCCCAAGCTCAAGATACTAAGCAACTCCTGGTGTTGGGGTTTTGTTTCCTAAATTGAGCTACAGCTCTCTAAGTGCAGAGTTATACTAAGCGTCATTTACTTTATTGCTATGTAATAAGAAACCAAAATGGAAGGCCTAAGCCATCCTCCTAACACATCCTACACTTCAGCAACCACATGCAAGCATGCACAGACCACACATCCCCCAACTCAGCCCCAGGCTTCTCTATCTTTTGGCCACAAGATAACCTCACTGCTCTTTAGAAGCAACAGCTTAGTGGAAGAAATTCAGAACTCAAAGGAAGGCGCGGTCACCCTGAGTGTCTGACAAAGTCCCGGAGTCCACAGAAAATAGTTTATAAGGTTAAAATGTACAAGTGAAGCGGAGAGTTTTTGTCCCTCACAGGTGTGCAGAGTGGCCCCAGGTGACCAGATAGCTAAAGTGTAATGTGTCTCCAGTGACAGTCAAAAGCCAGCAATTCTACCAAACACTTCAAAGAATACTATGTCAAAAAATAAAACATGTGCCCAAAGCCACAATCCCTAATCCTGGGGAAATGGATGAAAGCGAGGGTAGGGGGGGTGGGGGGTGGGGGGGTGGGGGGGTGGTCAACATCAAAGCCACTGCTACACAAATCTTAAATTAACATACGCATTGTTTAAAATGAATTCAAAAATCCAACTTTGTAAGCAAGATAAACACTACAGAGGAGGAGCGGCAAACACACTGTGAGCTAGCTAGGCACACACAGACACCTTAACTCCAAGCTGGAAGCAGCAGCTTTTAGGGAGGCCACAGAGAAAGCAAGCAGCCCTGTTCAGGCACACCCCTCAGTCATCCTTTCAACAGGATCATCTGTGGCTAACACAGCCACTTCCCTTTCTCCCTCCTCTCTGCACCCCTCCCCCCACACACACACAACACACACATACACACGTGGACATACATGTGTTTCAACACAAATAAAAGCTAACTGTAACTGAGATCAAAGAGGAAAGGAAGAGAAAAAGAAGATGCTGGAGACCAGCCCGGGCTAGAGGGATAGCTGCTGGTTTGTGGAGGCCATTTCTCTAGGCCAGGCTGGGAAGGGAGAGCTCCCTCGCGGCTGCCATTGTTGACTGATCAAAGTCCAATCAGAAAGTAAGGGAGGAACTCCGCCAGCCTCATGTGATCTGTACAGGAAGCCAAGTGTACAGAAAATGAGCTGTGTTTGTGAATAAGGTGCACCAAGACATCTTTACTAAGCATGGCAGGCAGAGAGAGAGAGAGAGAGAGAGAGACAGAGAGAGAGAGAGAGAGAGAGAGAGAGAGAGAGAGAGAGAGAACACTGACTCTCTATTTGAAGCTGTACCATAACAAGCCTTAATAAGTTAATGCAAAAAGCCTCCCAAGGAGTCTGGCTATAGGAGACACAGGTCTCTACTGAATCAAAATTCTGTTATGTTGTAATATAATAGATGTAAATTAAAACAGAAAATCTATCATGCCTCTAATGTACCCTGATAGCTGAGTCTGTGGATCCGGACGAGCAGAGGCACCCGGAGGAAGGGTGATATATGGCGGAGCTGGATGGAGGGTGAAAAGCGTGGCGAGATGAGCGGGAGAATGGCGCAGCCCGCTTGCGCTCCTCAGACCCAAGGGCAAGAGACGAATAAATGTTGATTAGTGTTGATTTTGTCCGACAAACGCCTGTCGAGTGACAGTTGGGCTAAGCTGCACTGAAAGAGAACCATTAATCTTGGTCTGGTTTAAGTAGAGTATATTAATTTGTGTCATTTTTACTAAGTCGCGCTGAGAAAGGCCTCTCGCTGCTTTGCATCTGACTGCTTTGGTGGTTGAGCCTTAATCCCCCTCCCCTCCCCCCAACCCCACCCCCAGTTTTCTAAAACAGATACCACGGTGGCAGCGGTGGCAGCAGCAAATTCAAATGGCACAGCAGGGGAGCAGGGGACTGAGAGCTCCTCTCTTGGATTAAGAAAGTAAACTCCCAGGGTGTTGGCATGGCAACAGCATTGCAGATGAACTGCTATATATTCAGTGATTAATAAATTAACATTTTTTACAGTTGTTCCTCCATTTCTCCCCACCCCCACCTTCACAATAACCCCCCCTCCCCCCATACACACTTCACCCTTCTCTAAGCTGCATCTCTTGCCTCCGTGTAGGGGAAGGAAAGAAGAGGAGCCGACACAGCTTGTGAGTTTGCGCCAGCCTACGACTGCTGTCTCTACAGACCTACAGCAAGGCCTCTGGTCACTTAGGATGCTGTCAGCGGGCAGTGGAACCAGCAGACAGATCCATGACGAAACCCATGCCTATGCTTCGTTGTACAGGGTACCGAGCAAGAGATATTGCCAGCAGCATACCCTAGCCCTAAGCTTGGGTCTTTTCAAGCCCTGGCAGGCTAGGAAATAAATGAGAGGTATCATTCTCTCCACAGAACTGTTCCTCAATGTCAGTGATAGAATGGGGATAACTTGCTTCCCATAGGTGTGTTACACACACACACACACACACACACAAAACACACAACACAACAAAACAAAAAACAAACAAGCAAACAAAAAACTTTGCATCATGGGATGTTGTTGGTGGATAGACAGAGAGCTGATATTTCTCCTCTTGGAAGCTTCTGGTCCTCCCATGCATTAAGTCAGTGGACTTGGACAATTCCAGAAATGGAACTCGGCCAGAATTCTGCAAGAGCAGAGAGAGGCAGCAGACTTTCAGGGCTGCCCTGTAAGGCTGGTCCCGACAGCTCCAACTCAAACTCAGGATGCACTGTTTCCATAGAGCCTTGGGAAATGCATAGGTATTGAAGTGTCCATTTGGCTTTACATAGCTTTTCCCTGTGGAATTCATTACTGTAGCCATCCTATTGTCTTAGGCAGCTCAACGGCCATGGACTGGGAAGGACTCTGCAGAAAGCCACTAGCACAGGCTCCATCTGTGAGAGCAACTGAGCCCCAAGGAGTCTTTCACTCAAGAAAGTCCCAGTTCCAGATCAGGAACCCAAGAGGAGAGACATGAGAAAAGAAACGATTTATTCTGTGCACATTGAAGAAGACAAGACTGGCACCAATGGAGTGCTCACGTGATGGAGAACTAGTTTTCAAGGAAAATGAGAAGGAAAAAGAGAAAAACATCCACCTAAGGCCACACTATAAAGAAATAGGTAATATCTCCGAGAACAGTTCCAAGAAGTCCCATCCTTAGTGGAATGGGGAATGAAGTTGCATACCATTTTAGGCACCTCCAAGTCACTGCTAAGGGTAAAGAAAATAAATCATAAAAGCAAATCCATTATTGAACATGGGTCAGATACCATGTTAGTTGCTTTGTATGTGTTTCAATAAACTGATGGTGCTTAAGGGAAGGGACAGTGAAGGACACTGTAAGAAGTGCATCACCATGAGGTGTGTACCTATACAGAAGACTCCAACATTATTCTATGGGGATTAGGAAACTGAAGCCATAGCAAGCATAAGTCACCCCGCATGTGAAGGAAAGACTTGGGATTCAAATCTGGGCAGACTGCAGGGTCTGTGTGTGCACTGTAGACCATTGTCCCTTGGGCTGTGTGACACATGTAGGGAGGTGCCCAGGTAGCATGATGCGGCACTTCACTCAAGTTCTACCAGTTCCAGGAAACAGCTATGATGAGACCCTTGATAAGAGGGAAGAAATGGGTGTTGAAAATGCTGCTAATAAGAAATGATGGGAGGCAGAGGCAGGTGGATTTCTGAGCTGGAGGCCAGCCTGGTCTACAGAGTGAGTTTCAGGACAGCCAGGGCTACACAGAGAAACCCTGTCTTGAAAAACAAAAACAAAAAAACAAAGAAAGAAAGAAAGAAAGAAAGAAAGAAAGAAAGAAAGAAAGAAAGAAAGAAAGGATGACATGCTGGGATTGTGGAAAGCATGCTCAAAGGCAAAGGCTGGAGGGTCCTGAAGAAAGAGGAAGTGACACCATTCATTTGATCATGATATCCTACATTGGAAATATACCCAGAGCACTAGAGATACTAAGTCTGAGTCACAGCACATCACTGGCCAACTCTTTGACCCTAGAAAATTGGAGGATTTTTTAAAGTCTCTTCCCAGTTTTAATTTCCAATATAAGTAGGCCAAGCCAGAGACTTTCTTTCTTTTTTTTTTTTT